>OMNV01000431.1:0-19793 GCA_900303265.1 Brotula barbata | reverse complement strand
TGTTTGAACAGCTGACAGGCCATGAAAACCCCCAGATACCATCGATAATGTACATGTGATCCATGAAATCGCGTGATGTAGAAAATGGAAAATAATAACAATAATGGCAACTTTCCCAGTTAAGTTCCTTGATCCCAGGGTGAATCCTTCACAGTGCTTATTTTGTCCGATCATTAAAAATAGTAATAATAACGGGGCGGTCCGGTGGCTCACCAGTAGTGCATACCACATTACACAGAGAGCAGGTCAGTCCAGACATGTGCCTTTTGCTGCATGTCATTCCCCTCAGTCTCTGCCCTGTCTGCCTCTCCACTATGCCCATCATGATAAAGCAGAAATGCTAAATAACGGGACCAACAATAACAAATAAAAAAGTAATCATTAACATTTCGGTCTCTTGGCCTTCATTATAAACTTTATTGATATCTATTTGATGTAATTATCGTTATCAACAAGTAATATTATTTGCACAACAAAGTTGTCGATACATTTATGATAAAAAGATTAATCATCTACTGTTGGTAATACACTTCTTCACTTGTAAATTTACCATTTTGATTCGGTCAGTTTTGCTCATAATCTGCTATTTTTCTCCAGACATCCCCGCATCTATATAAAGACTAAAGTCTCTTCTGATGTAGTTTTGAAACTCCAAATAAATTCATAATTAATTTCTCCTTCTCGTCTCTCTTACAGTTAGAAACAGACTCTTATAAACACTCTCAGATTATATCCATAATCATATATTGACTACCTGATTAATAATCTGTAGAATAATACAAATAGAATAATACAAATAATCCAGCACTTTCGAATCAGTTGTTGAAACCCACTTCCTCCCCGTCCTGTCCATCATGTAGAGGCATGAGTGAAAGAATACTGACTTCCTCCTCTGCATTATCAGCATTTTGTGAAGCCTGTGTGGAATTTTCACACCGTGTCCACAGTGGGGGAAGGAAACTGTGATAAGAGCACATCGTAGATCAGAACCAAGACAATATGCAAAGTTTTGATTTCCCACAATTGGAGCAGCTCCATTAAATGTTCTCCACTCAGTGTAGAAATGATTGACAATCTTCTGTCTTTGTTTAACTCCAATCCTCAGCTGCAATTGTATTTTAGTGTCACTGAAAATAAACAAAGGTGTCGCACTGCTTATTTTCCTCTGTGATCTTTAATCCATCGTTGAGATAACAAAGATTTTTCTCACCCAAAGATCACGGCGACTAGCCTCGTCAAGGTGTCGCTGAGCGGCTCGGTGATTACGTTTACCCCCCAGCTACTGGGCGAATTACTTAAGCGGATCATGTTTCAAGCATTTGTCGTGAAGTTTCCAGCCTGCAGAAGCATCTTGAGCAAGACGCTGAATCCATACCAACTCCAGAGTTGCTGAGCAGTCTCCCAGAGTTGCCTGGAAACGTTCAGATAAACACCAAAGATGGGGTCTAGTCTGTGGCATCAAAGCAGAGATTTATTACTTTACTCTTTAGATACTTAGTTATTACTTCTTCAGGAGATCTCACGCATACCATGCACAGCAAGACACACATTTGTTTGGATCTGTCAGTAGCATTCAAAATTTTACAGTGAAGTTGGCTTCAGCGTGAATTTTTCCGCCCCTACAATTTATTGCCTTAAGCATTTTCAGCAGTCTGTCTTTAATCATGATGTAGCTAGATGCACAAAGCTAACCGTGACCTAGTTTTGAAATGGCACCTGACTTATCTGACATAAGATATGAACTCCTCCTCGCCCCCCTCCCCCATTGTTTTTTGTGTCTTTTTTTGGAGTCCTCGTTTGTTTGCTGAATGCTGTTATAGGTTACGTTAGAATCCTCGTTTGAAATTAGAGCAAATTACTATACACAGCAGCAAATCAGTGAAATTATCAGATTGTCTTTGTTTTCATGGCCGAGCAATTCAGAATTATTTTGCGTTATTGTCTCATACGAAGTCTGACATTTCGACTCCACCACATCGACGTCTTGCCTCCTTGATGTGAACTTTCGTTTTTGCGATAAGGTTAGGAGCGATGTTTCCTGGCATTGTGTGTGTGTGTGCGTTTTAAAGCAGGCGTATCTTTCACCACAGCTGCTCACCTTCATTGACTCATGACTCCACGTTGGTTCAGATCAAATTGGCTCCTTGCCTCAAATTGTCCTGTATCTTCTGGATTCCGCCTTAGGTGCTGAAACACGAGGTACACACAAAAACCATGGTGTCATGACGCAAAAATGCGATGAAGCTGTGTAAGTGGATGGAATTAATAAAATTCTGTGGTTTGTGCCAAGTTGTGTAATCAGAGGAAAGTTTATTCTTTCTGAGTTGTTACAAACCATTTTTAAATCAAGATGGATCATGTAAAAATGTAATCAGACATTCATTCAATTCAGTCAATTCCTTCCCCAGGCTGTGTAAATACAGTTATAGAGTTCAGGCACCTTTTCATTGCTGAATGTCATATTTTCTTATTTGTAGAAGGGAAACATCTACATTTTAAAGAGCTAATGTGACCGGGACATTAGTCAGTGTTTAAGTTAGCAGTAAATTCACTTCTGACTCATAGAAGCCGACACTCCTCTCTCTGACCGTGACATACGAGCCCACCATAGTTGACCAAACCACTGAATGACGAACTCCTATCCACGGAACGTGTTCTCTCTCTCAAGGAACCTGACAGACACTTTGCTTCAGTGCCAACATCCCGGCTATGGATCCTACATCTGAGATCAGGTTTTGTGGTGCGCTCTTTGAAGTGATGAGTTTTATTTCCGCACGTGCCCAATGCTGACCGCTTTCAAAATGATTTCATAGACAAGCACGTTCAGCACGATCCCTAACCATCAATTTAACCAGTTGTACGCTTTTATTTGAGCAAAGTGCTGGAAGTTTTCTGTGGTTTGTCTCCGTTCCGTCGGTTTCCTTGGCAGTCCAGCTGAAGAACTCGGTGAACTCTGTGTCACACCCCTCCCTCTCAAAGGAGGAAGACTCCCTCCTACCTCCAAAGATTGGGGATATATACATTATATATTGCATCAGGGGATTGTAACTGTCTGAACTGATGTACTGGACAGTAAACCGCAATCTGGCGCCTGTCACCAGCTGAGCCACAGTGCTGCTCGGTAGCTTTGGATGTAAACTACCACTGTTTGTGTTTAGTCTGTTTTCATACCGCAACAGTTTGCACTGAATCCAAGATCATATTTCATTTTGTCCTGATCCCATTGTGTCAGTCCTGTACTAAAATAAACATTTGAGTACTTTTAGTTACCCAGCAGGATTATTCTTTACATTTATGACATAAGATCATGAAATATCACGTAAAAACCTTCTGTTTCAGCCTTTTAATGGCTCCAAAGTTGAAGAATTTATTCAGTGTCATAGAGCATGTAATCCTTTGTTTGACCTAAAAGCATGGAAATCCCATAATTGGCCAAAATCCTTTACACAGCCAAATTAAAGTCATTGCACTACCACTTTTGATAACTTTTAAAAAAATATTGTAATATATACATATTAGGACATGCATCAGTAAAGTTATGCTCCGAATGCAGGACATGTATTTGTGGTGGGGTGCATGAACACTTTTGACACCGTTATGATGTTTTCCTGTCTTGTAACCCGTCGGCACCAATTAACCAAATAACACTCTGTACAGGCGATGGACTTAGCGAGAGAGACCTTCCTGATATCTATGTTTTGCTGCCCGAGCATTAGTCCAGCCCGTGTCAGTTTTGTGTTAGTGTTTCACCGCGGACACACCATTGAAATCATATCCACGGTTTGTGCGTTACAACAGTTGTTAAACAGTCACGACAAAAGATTTCTTAATTCTCTGCATGTCAGAGCATCTTTGCAGTGGCCTCAATCTGCTTTATGATTATGATAGCAAACATGTGATCCCTTAATGGAACAACAATGATGCATGGCAGATCGTAACAATAAAAAACTAATGGCCTCTATTATCCATCCCTTAGCTGGACTCTGCGACTATAACAACCAAGGTAGACAAATGATAGATGATGATTGTTAGTACTGGAAGAAAAATACATGAAATCAAGGATTCTGACTTTTTGGCCAGTGTAAATTTGAGTTAATCTGACTTAAAGGTTATCTTGAAATATCTGCATATGTCTAATGGGAATAAGAATGCCAAAACTGACCTGTTTTAACATGGTCTTAAAAGATTAGAAGAAAGGGATAATTTAATACTTTATAATTATTTTACATTGGATTAAATGAAGTTAATTTTATATTGTACATAAATACAATTAACACCTTCCTTGCTGTACGAGGGGATCTGCCCCAGATCCCTTTTCTCCACTTGTCATACCTCAGAAATGTGCAGTATGTGCAGTAAATGTAATTCCACAGGCATGTATATGCCATGTGTGATTGAAAACAGATGTAATGTTAATCTGTTTGTCCCAGTTATGACATGGTTTATGCTTATGGTCTTTGCTGTTGCAACATCAACATGATTCATACGATAACGTCAGATCTTAAAATTCATCATTTCGTGCTGCCTTATGTTCAGACCTTCTGTTCTAATCGTTAATCCTTCTTTGACCTTTGATAAGTCTTTATATTTCACAAATCCAAATCCAGTGATTATTGTTTTGGCTTCGAGCTTGTCATTGTGTTGGCACCAGACTGATGATTTTGTTTTTGTTTGTCTGCAGGACGTCACTATGGGCTGCATTAAAAGCAAACAGAACAAGAGCCCTACCATGAAGTACGGGGCAGAAAATTCCACGGTTTCTGATCCTAGCGCTGTCACTCCTCACGTAGGCCACTATGGACCAGATCCCACCCAACTCCAGCAGAATCAACCCCCCGCATCCTCATCGATGTCTGGGACCGCAAGCTTCAACCACAGCCTCACCCCGTTTGGAGGCTCCTCCTCTGTTATGACTCCCTTTGGAGGGGCGTCATCCTTCTTCTCAGCCTCTGTATCCAACTCTTTCTCTGGTGCTGTCTCAAGTAAGAACTCCTTGCATTAAGATAATATTTCATAAAATAATAAAAACATAAAATAAGATGATAGTAAAAGAATGAAATACAGGTGATGAATCATCAATGGACGGACAGAAAATTTGAGATAAAAATTGTGTCAGCAGTCAGTGTGCAAAATGTTCAGTGTGCTCATCTGATGTGTCAGTGCCACAGTTATTGTTATGACAGGTAGAACACTGGTCCTGCCATTAACAGTGACGCACAAAGTGTCTGAGCCTCTTACGATGATACTAAGAGCGTAAGATGACATGAGATAAGACTGTAGCCCTGTTTGGGTGGGATCTAGTTCGTAATCCTGCTCCATGTGGGATTATCTGCTCTCTGGGGGTTTTGAAGTTGGCGCTGATATGTTATTTGGTATCTGCAGGAGGTAATGAGATTATTTCTGACAGCATTGTTGTCAGTGGTTGGTATATGAATGTCATCTGTTGCCAGTCGGCCAGATGTTACAGTGTGTTGACATGCAGCAGAACGATGAGTTGACTTAAACTGTAATTTACTTTTTGCAGCATTTGCATTTCCCTCCCTGTACAGATGTATAATTAAATCTGGCTGATGGATCTCTGTTTTAAAAACAGGGGACATCATCCTATTAGTTACTAATATAATGTATTGATTACCCTTCAACATTCAGCCAGTGTTTAAGTCTTGTGTTGTGTCTGAGCGTCACTCTTGCACTTTAAGGAGTCTAGTCACAGTCATATTTCCATGCGGTGGAAATAACCGTGCTGTAGAGGCCAAAGAAAATCGATATCGAGACTCAGTCACACAAACAGACAGGCACATAGAGCCCTTCTGCACATTAATTTCAGTATAACTGAATCACTGTCGTCTCTGTCGCTGTAACTCTCACTTCCGCTGGGCTGTCAGGTTTTTCATTTTGTGTGCATTTGGATGATTTTAGGTGGTGTTACGTTTTTTGTGGCCTTGTATGACTACGAAGCCAGAACATCGGATGATCTTTCATTCAAGAAAGGAGACCGTTTCCAGATCATCAACAATACGTAAGACGCTCTCTCTGATTTACAGTGATTATTGGATGTCTTTTAAGAGCTAAT
Source organism: Brotula barbata (assembly GCA_900303265.1). Classification (NCBI taxonomy): domain Eukaryota; kingdom Metazoa; phylum Chordata; class Actinopteri; order Ophidiiformes; family Ophidiidae; genus Brotula; species Brotula barbata. Next base: position 13,720 of record OMNV01000431.1, on the reverse strand, counting down.
CCTCCACTGCACCTGTTAATGCTTGTTTCCTGCTGCTGGCTTTCTGCACGGCACATTAAGTCTTTCATTTATTAAACTAAAGCTCCAGCAGAGATGTTGCCTGGGGTTTTGGCATTGTGAAGTAAACGAAATTAGTCTCGTTCAAATCCTTTGTCTCAAATCCATTATCAACAATTCATTCTGTGTTAAATCTTGAGCTTGAATATGGATGACTATGGATGATTTGAGATGGAAAAGTGCAGAAGCATTTGAACAATTTACATAAGGTGGAAAATACGAGCATCACTCAGTTTCCATCCCTGATATTAATCATAATTGATTTAAAAAAAAGCAAAGAAACTGTTTGATGAATGCGCCCTGTGACTCGTCTCTCTTGTGTCATTGTCTCCCTGCAGAGAAGGAGACTGGTGGGAGGCTCACTCCATCAATACGGGGAAGAAAGGCTACATCCCAAGCAATTATGTGGCCCCTGCTGACTCCATCCAGGCTGAAGAGTAAGGCTCGTCTGCGACTCTTATAACCTATTATTTCATCCAGACTGACAGTGCCAGTAGACGGATAATAACATGATCTGGCCAGAAGTGACCTGCATTAAAGCATACAGAAGGTTTGACACTGACTTCTTCTCAGTGACAGGTTTCTTTCTGTCATTCTCTAGGTGGTATTTTGGTAAAATGGGACGTAAAGACGCAGAGAGGCTGCTGTTGAATCCAGGAAACCAGCGAGGAACTTACCTGGTGCGGGAAAGTGAAACTACTAAAGGTGATGATGGCTTTACGTGGAAATAAATGTGATGTGTAACTGCAAATGCAAAAGACCAAATGTACAGATCGGAATTGGCTCGACATTCTAAGTTACGCAACAGAATAGATTTCATGTCTAATGAATGGCTGATGAAAGCTCAGGTCATTGATTCTTTTGCAACCATTGCTGCATTTCATTTATTCATGTAGGTTTTTCACATCTAAACCATGTAAAAGGTGATGGAATTGAATTTTTTTCTCTCCCCCAGGTGCTTTCTCTCTGTCCATACGAGACTGGGATGAAACTAAAGGTGACAATGTGAAGCACTACAAGATCCGCAAGCTTGACAGTGGCGGATACTACATCACTACACGGGCACAGTTTGACACGTTACAGAAGCTTGTAAAACACTACATGGGTATGTAAGGCTTTGTACTCGTGTTCCCTCCCCTCTGAATTATTCATCTCACATTTCATCACACCTCTACAAACTATCCTGAAAATGACGGTCACTGTGCTGTGATATCAGCAATAAGCCCCAGAATGGTCCTTGGGGAGATGAAAAGCCTTTCATTTCAATAATAATTGATGGCGCGGCTGTGATTTTAAGGCCCCTAAACCACCATCCGCTGTCTGTAATGCCACTTCAGTGCCTGACTGAGTGTTTGGTGTGTGAAACCATTTCTGCTCATTTATATTTTAACACAGTTAGCATAACAGTGCACAATTCATACATATCAAATGGGATGAAATGATGCATGAAACAGACCAGCTTTGGAATGCTGTATCCTACTTGCGCTGTGACTCTTGAGAGGGTGGACTGTCGTGTCCAATCTAGCATTTTGATCTCTTTTTCTCACTCCATTTTAGAGCATGCAGATGGACTTTGCCACAGGTTGACCGCCGTTTGCCCCACCGTCAAGCCGCAGACACAGGGGCTCGCCAAAGACGCCTGGGAGATTCCTCGGGAGTCCCTGCGTCTGGAGCTCAAACTTGGCCAGGGTTGCTTCGGAGAAGTCTGGATGGGTAAGAGGAAGACAAAGACAAAATTCAACAAACAGAAAATGCAAAAGCAGCGCGATTATGCAGGAAAAGCAGACACGACACAAACAGTCAAAAGCTTTATTTACTGCACCTATTTTTACCCGAACCACGTAAACGGACACATCCTGCAGCCGCTTCCTCTGTTTGTTGGGTTTTTGTTATCGCCAGAGATGATGTCTCTCAAGAGGACAGCTCCAGCCAAATCTATTTGTTCATTTTTGACCTGTGAGCTCGTCTCGGCGCATCCCATTCATCGCAGCATGTCTATCATTCTCTGTCTCAGCGGCAAGGGGATGCATGCATGCACGACCGCACATGTTGGAGTGATTACAAGACCTAATTAATGATAATGTCTTTCTCCCATCCCATTAACAGCACTGATTACTAAGGCGGTTTGTGTGCGCTCATCTCTCTCCCATTCACGGTCTCTTTCTTTGCAGGCACATGGAATGGCACCACAAAGGTTGCAATAAAAACACTAAAGCCAGGCACCATGTCGCCAGAGGCCTTTCTCCAAGAGGCTCAGATCATGAAGAAGCTCAGACACGACAAACTGGTGCCTCTGTATGCCGTGGTATCAGAGGAGCCCATCTATATTGTCACAGAATACATGGCTAAAGGTACACACATACACACCTTCAGGATGTGGTCCTCTCCAAAAATCAAATCCTCATTTGATAAGTAATTAATTTCCTGGGCCCTGGGGGAGCGTTTTATGTGACACTGGTGAGGATTTTCAAAAGAGAAATTTTAAAAGGAAGGAAATGGAAAACATCACACAGCACTGAGCTTGATCCAGTAGAAGTTTTTCAGGCACTTTTTATCAAGCGTATCAGATATATGGCTGGTGAAAATGCAAATTTTATGGACATTTTAATTAATGTGCTATGCAGGACTTGTAAATCCCATGTGGTTCCCTGGGGCCTGAATCATGGAGAGTTAATCAAAAATCTGCAGTGATTTTAAGGTGGCGTTCATAGTTTCAGCTGTAATGTGTGTTTCTAGTATTTGCCAAAAATTAGGCTACAGTGTTAAATCTGTGACGCGTGCATTTTATGTGCCCGCATGACAGTTTGTCGATCAACTAAGAGGAGTGATTTGGTCGAGCAACTAGCTGGTTTCCACTCTCCACTAAGGGATTCAGTATAACTCGTGTGAAAGGTTTTAATTAAATATTGAATATTTCATACAACAGTACATTAGTACGCAGCTCAGATGGTGTTCGCTTTTAATTTCACACATCAAAGCTGTTCTGCATTTAGGATTTCTGACTGTTGTTTTTATAGGAAGCTTGCTTGACTTCCTCAAAGAAGGTGATGGCAAATTCCTGAAGCTCCCTTTGCTGGTGGACATGGCTGCACAGGTGAAATGACTTTTCAACTTTTTTGCACTTTCACCCAAAGCTTTCATCACTTGTTTCATCACTGGTCAGAGTTCAGAATCTGATCTGTCAGATGGCATTTTGTGCTCAGATTGCAGATGGCATGGCTTTCATCGAGCGGATGAACTACATCCACAGGGACCTGCGTGCCGCCAACATCCTCGTGGACGACACCTTGGTGTGCAAGATCGCTGACTTTGGTCTGGCCAGGTTGATAGAGGACAATGAGTACACAGCAAGGCAAGGTGGGTCCACACAATTATTATACCCTAATAAAGAGTCAAATAATGTAACCTCTAATGTCAAAAGTCATGAGACATGATGAACTTTGGCTTTGTTTTGTAGACATGTAGGTCTAACCATTGTTTCAACCATATCTTAATGCCTCTATGCTAATAATTGTCACATCCTTGGTTTGCATTAAAATTTAGTCACTGAAAAACAGTTCAATCTAAATATACTTCACACTTACATTCAGCTCACTTTTACACTAAAACCACAACCAAGTAATGTCCAAAGTTGACGTGAGTGAACAGGTTTTCACTGTGGACAGTGTGAGTCACAGATGGATGAGGTGTCAGGATGAAAAGGGGGAAGTAGACTTGGACAGAGTGATGACCTCACTGCTGGGATGACTCCCTGTTGTCTCTTATCACGGTGATTTAGATTAATAGTGTAAACCAGCTGCTCCTTTTCTGTCCGATTCATCGCGGTTTGCTTAGTCTGGCTGCCTTTTTCCATGTGCTCCTTAAACCAAGCGTCCTTGACCATGTACGTCATTGTGATCACGTTTAAAATATTTACTGAGAATCAAAAGAAATTCTGTATAAAGTGATGTAATTGTTTAATGATGACAGATGCCATTTCCTGGAATGTAAAGCAGAAGTGGACACACATGCACCCTGGTGGAATTTTGATCTCTGTTCTTTGCTCTTGTCTACAGGAGCTAAATTCCCGATTAAGTGGACGGCTCCAGAGGCTGCGCTTTATGGCCGCTTTACCATCAAGTCCGATGTCTGGTCCTTTGGCATTTTACTCATTGAGCTTGTCACCAAAGGCAGAGTGCCCTACCCAGGTAAACGACACTGACACATACACACACACACACACACACACACACACACACATTAATTCACAGAGGATATGAGCAAAATGGGCAGCGTGTTGTCAGAGGGAGGTGATGCGCAGACGGAGTTAACAGCTTTCAGTGTGTCAATGGATGCCGAGCTGGCGTGCTTCTTAATGTATGTAAGTATGAAGTGAAGCTGTCTGACACTGTCTTCACAGGTTCTTTATGCCTCTGCAGGGTGAATGCACACACACACACATTTGAGATTAGATGAGACCATCTGGTGAGGGACGATCAAGAGATTGAACACCTCCGTTGTTTATAACTGTCTGCCAGATTGATCCTGCCTTGGGGACAAATGCCTGCAGGTCTGCAGCACCTGCAGGTGCTTCCACCTGCAGTTAATATGCCGCTGTTAAGTATCATTGTAATTTTATTTACATTTTCAAGATTCATATCAATTTCTTTTCTTGTAATGATTAGCTACAATATTTGCAGGGTTTTCTTCCATCTTCCTGTTTTTCTTTTAGCTTTGAAATATTTCAAACCATCCCAGGCTTAAACAACTTGCGGTGTTGTCAAAGGACCCATTAAAATGAATTGTCTGTGATACAGCTTTGAAAGTTCTAACTGATTGGAAACATTTGAAGAGATTCTGTCATACACTGCCACCTAGGGGAAATGAAATGAAACCCATCCCTTTAGATTTATCAAAATCTGTATCATAAAAACTCCTTGGTCCCATCCCTTCTCATCCTCAGGCATGGTGAACCGCGAGGTGCTAGAGCAAGTGGAGCGAGGTTACCGAATGCCCTGCCCCCAGGGGTGCCCGGAGTCCCTGCACGAGATGATGAAGCTGTGCTGGAAGAAGGAGCCTGACGAGAGGCCCACCTTCGAATACATCCAGTCTTTTCTGGAGGATTATTTCACCGCCACAGAGCCACAGTACCAGCCTGGAGAAAACCTATAGCCATCCTGAACCTGAGACCAGACTCAGACTCAGACAGAGAGAATACAAACCACTATTTGCGCTACCTGTTTCCCCCCTCCTTCAGTGTTTGTCTACATTTTTGTCATGTATGGCACTACACAAAGTCTTAGCTGCGTAGCTCCATCTGCTTACTTTCATGTGGATTTTCATCGTGTACAGATACAGTGATCGCAGGGATCCAGTGGTGAAAATGGTTATGGACACACCCTTAGGAAAAACAAACTCATTTCAGTTCTGTATTCAACACACTAATAGTGTGAGTCTTTATTATGGTCATAATATATTGCTGTGAATCAAGCTGTGATAATGCCTCTCAAACATATTAGTAGAAATGTGGTTTACATCTTGGATAAGCGGTATAGATAATGGATGCATGGATCTCACATCTAGTCCCTCCAAAGTGTATAAATGGGAAGAATTGCGAGATGAAGGGGATAAGTTGTGTCATCACAAAGCTTTACTTCATTACATTTCAGTCATTACGATGCAGTACTTTAATGTTATTATGAAAAAGATTTGGATGTTGACCTTAGATGTAGAATTCATTCATATCACACAGAAACTGTTTTATAATCACATTTGAAGATTGACGTCTCTACAGCAATCAGACACTTTTAATAATGGTGCCATGTTCGTCGTTGTCCACTTAGGAGCTTGCGTAACCCTGCTGTGATTGCTTCAGAAAAATTCTACATTCTACAGTATAAATCCGTACAATGTGTCACTGAAACTTGCTCACTGCTTGTCAAAGCAGACAGACTCAAACTGCTTACCGCTCAAGGACTTTAAAGCAGGCTCAATGACTTTATACTGGGTATGGAAATATATTTAAGGTGGAAAATGTGAATCAAACCACCAAAGACAAAGGATTTCTCATCTAATATGTGACTGCTGAAGAATCCTGTGACTCTTACATGAAAGCATCAAGAAAAAAATAATTTGTAGGGTGAGGAAAGTGTTTTTTGTGTTTTTTACATTGATTTTCTCTTTGCATTTGTCTCCTGCATTGACACTTTGGGACAGTATTATAATGCAAATAAGACTAATTGACGAATGAGCTTGTTAAAAGTGGTTTTGTAATTTGCACAATCCTCATTTTGTAAAGTTATTAATAAAAGCAATGAGGTTGCAGGTTACATTTTCGAGGTGGAAAACAAACGGGATTTGTACAATAAAAATGTGATTTTACAGAAATTCTAGAAATTTTTTTATTTTATTTATCTTAAAACATCGTTGGGAGATAACCAAGCTGATATGCGTTTATATTAATGGGTGTGTTTGTTTTTTGGGAATAAGGTGAATAGGTTATAGGTCGAAGTGGGAGGGATCTCCGTCAATAATCCCAACGCTGAACAGCACAGATATGACGTGATGGGAAGAAAAAATACGGACTGACGTTCTCCGTGGGAAAATCGTTAAGAATTAATTCATTTCATTTTCCATAGAAAAAAGTATTCCGGAACTTTAAAGTGAAGTTTTCATTGCTCTGTCCTTTCTGATGCACCTTGTAAACTCCAGGTTGTAAACTAAGTTTGTTTCTTAATAAGACCGTAGAGGGTCAGTTCAGGGTAAACGCGTCAATTAAAACGAATTCATTATTTTAAATTACAGCCTTTTTCGATCATTAACATACATATTTTTCGCCCCCAGAAAGTAATATGGTACCTAAGAATCACAAAAAAATCTCATAGACTATAGACTCTCATATATTGCACACCATTAAATCGGAGAACTATTTTGACTTTCGTACAATTATTCAACGCATCATCCGTTTATTGACGTCACAGTGTGCGGAATAGAATACCAAGGCGCCCTCTTGTGGTGGACTTTGGTCGGACACATGAGCTCTTCTATGTCTGTTCAGGCTGCTGCAGCGTGCTTTAGATGAGTTTTACCAAATGGAGATTTTGACTTTTTTATGCAATTAATCCTCCGTTGGTGAACTTTGTAACCCTGTAGTGATGCAGAGACGCTGTAGATTCTTTAGTGCTATTCCTTGCAGGGAAACTGGGAGATAGAGGATGATTTTCAGGGATTTTAGGGATGAGATGTGTGAGAAAAGGCCCCCAAGTCCTGTCAAACATCTTGCAGGTTCATTTTGACCTCATTATCATTATGACTATGATTTCTTTTCCAAACAGACTAGACCTGAAAAATAAGTGATCCACCTGGCAACGGGAGCAGTCTTTAATGCTGTTTGGGACCTCTGGGCCAGGGTGGAGGGAAAGGTGAAACAGGTTTATGAATACAACACCACTGCATTGTGTTTTCATGGCCCATAATTTATTGCAATCATATTCCTGTTGCTGCTGTGGAAGCCTCTGGCCGGCATGAGTTTAGAAGATTTTAGCCCATTGCGATTGTAAAGCAAAGTACTCATTAGCTTGTGTTTGTCCTGCTCAGTATCCGAGGCAGCTCATCTAATGCTTTGACTTCACAGATGATCACAGACATTTTGGAGAAAATGTACTTCTTCCATTTTTCTGCTATGCTGCTCTCCATTCATCAGCCTCTTTGCTTCACACTCTCTCTTTCCTCTTTTTCAGAGATACTGCCAGAAGCAAAGGAGGGCAAGCAGCAGAGAGAAGAGCACACCAAAGGGAGACATTAAAGCCATGCGTGAATAGGATTTAGCAGGTTGAAATCACCTCTTTAGTAATTAACAAGAGAGCTTTCAAGCTGCATAATAGCCCCCTTTACTCCATGATAGCTTTATTAACAACCCTCCTGGCTGAGTATTTATTACGTATGTGGACTTTCATTTGCCTGCCGGAGGAGCAGATGCTGAAGGAGGGTTACCCTGCCTACACCATCTCCTGTGCCGGGCTGGAATACTCACATCAACCGCTCAAACATGTATATGTACTGCAGAATGCTCGTAATGACTTTTGTAAGACTAATTGTACACAGATAACAGTGGTAGCTGTGTGTTTCTGAAGCTTTGCAGAGAAACCCTCAACAAAGGGTGGACTAATTTAAGGTGAGTTATATCAATTTTATAATCAATTATAGCTATAATTGATTGCCATTTTTAGACAATTTACATTGTTGACATGCTGATAAGGAGATGTTCTGCTCTGCTCTTGCAGGCCTTGGCTCCACTTGGGACTGGAATGGCTACAGTGGAGCAGGTCAAGACTCAGGTTCGTCTATCATCCATACCGCAGGCTGATGAAAGAATAATTACTGGTTGGATCACTGTTTGCTCTGCTGTGCCAAAACAGGGTGATGTTTAAGCAGTTCCTCCGGGTCTCCGCACTGCAGTTTGTCCAAATCGACAGCTGTCGGCTGGGCAACGTCAACGAAGCAACCAGCTGTGCTGCTGATGGCCCTCAAGTTCCAGGGTACACACATCAAACATTACAACCATCAGCCAAAAGCAACACAATAATTCAGTGTGTGTGTGTTAAGCATGGTTATTTCCTTTTCTCTAGGGCCTGTTTGTCCTCATGCTGGAGATGTGGGTGTGTGATTGTCTGCCCAGCATCCTTTTCTGTTAGATTACATTTCTGTACCGGTAAGAGCAAAGCTTCGGCATTACAATGACCAACATACTTAGAATGTATGAATATATAGACCACCTCCACAAACACAAGACTCAAATATTCATATTTTAATCTATTTACAGGTTTGTACCACAATTTACACAGCCATCTGCATCTTGATGGTGGCATGCGGGTTGTAGCCACAGATCTCAAAGTCCTCTGCACGGAAATCATCAATGCTCTCCACTTTCCTGAGGATCTTTAGCTTGGGGAAGGAGCGGATATCCCTCTGGAGCTGCAATTTAGACAGACAAAGATGTGTAACTTAAATTAAACACTACACGTGGAGATTTTAGAGAGAAAAACTCTTAACTAACTCACCTGTACTTTCAGGGGCTCAATGTGATTGATGTAGACGTGAGCATCGCCCAGGGTGTGAACAAAGTCGCCAGGCTGGACAGAATAAAAGCGAGGCTCATCACAATCAAAATATCATTCAGCACCGTTCAAAAATTGACAAACGTGTACAGCAAACGGTGCTCTTACCGTTAGTCCTGTGATGTGTGCAATCATGTACGTGAGGAGAGCATAGCTGGCAATATTGAAAGGTACTCCCAGACCCATGTCGCCTGAACGCTGGTACAGCTGGCACGACAGCTCACCGTCACACACGTAGAACTGGCACAGAGCGTGGCAGGGGGGCAGGGCCATGAGTGGCAGGTCTGCAAAAACATTTGAGCATTTATCACACTGAATTATTATACTCTAGGAAAGCATTTCAAGATGCTGGCAGAGGATTTTGCAAATGTTCCAACAGGTTTTGATTTGACTTTGTGCTGCACCTTTAGGGTTCCAGGCACACATGATGATGCGTCTGTCCTCTGGGTTGTTTTTTATGGTGTCAATCACTTTCTGCAGCTGGTCAACACCTTGTCCTGAGTAATCTGTGGACAGAAATAATTGACAAATCAGGAAAATGTTTAATGTGTGGTATAGCATCGACGGCTCTGTCTGTAGGAAAGCTGTGTTACAGTGAGTAAATAAACACTTTACACAATGGCTGTGTATGTTAATAGTGGCAATAATAGTGTGAGGTAAACGATAGTTGTAAAGCTTTTTCTGAGAGTGACCGACATACCATACCTGCATGCATGTTTGTGTACTCGGCACCAAAGTGCCTCCACTGGAAACCATAGACAGGTCCCAGGTCTCCCTCCTCTCTGTCTCTGAACCCATTCTTGTCCAGGAATTCCCGGGACCCGTTGGCATCCCAGATCTTGACCCCTTTCTCTGAAAGCTCCTTGGCATTTGTTGATCCCTGTGACAGAAATCAAATATAATCTGATTCCACTGTGATATGACTCATGACCTCAGAGAATATGACCGCATGTTCAGTTATGAACCTCACCTTGATAAACCATAATAGCTCCTCTACGATAGCTTTCCAGAACACTTTCTTGGTTGTCAGAAGTGGAAATTGATCTAAAAACACACAAAGTTAACCATTTGTCTGCACCGTGTGACACATTAACATACAACATAACAAGGTGAAATCTAAGCTCCTTTACCTCGCAGATTGTATCTGGACTGAGCTCCGAACACAGATACGACGCCTGTACCGGTTCGGTCTCCCTTTCTTCGGCCGTGCTGTAGGATGTAACGTACCTGGTCCAAGTAACCGCGCTCATCCAAAAATATGCCGAAACCACTCGCGTCCCTTTGCGTTTCTTCCTTGTTTTTCTCGGCGTCACTGCATGGGAGTGCCGTACATATGTCGGAATCGGCGGGCATTTTGCAGTCCAAGTGAGATTAAACGCTGCTGCTAGAAAAGTGAACACACTCTGCCCGCTTCTACTTAAGTTTTGAAATTTTGGCGCTACTAAAGAGGCGGGCACTGAAATGTCACGTGATGTCGAAAGGCTGGCGCTGTGATTGGCAAACGAACGGAGGCGGTATATTACCGCCATTTTCTGGTTAGTAGTGTAGCTCGCTCTTTGACACGTCATAAACAAGCAGAGTGAAATAAGTAATTTTCTTTCCCTCAACTTTGTTCTTTTCAAATATTGAAACAGAAATGGAAAATGTGTCCCTGCAAAATGTCCCATAAATCACAATTGAAAAGTCACCCCTTTTCGTCATATATTTTGGAGATTGAATCTTAACATGTTCTATTTTTTCTTCCTAATGAATATGAGACACATTGTTAAGTATTGTAATTTGATGGCGCCTTTACTCCCTGTATTACGGTAGAGTGTACTGTATTGCCGTATTTGTGTGGGGTTTGCGGTACGTGCAGGACATGACGTTACCACGTATCCGGTGAGCGCCTTTTCTGTTTCTGAGCCTGCGATCCGTATCAGTCCGCCCTTTACTTATGAATAAATATGCCAAGATTCTAAAAGAAGAAACGAGTGTGTTCTACTTATCCTCCATCACGCAGTAGAAGACTGCGCACTCAAAACCTTAACACACATTCCTTTAACTATTATTTATGACACACAAATGCATACAACAATGGAAATTATTGTTTCCCTCATTTTGCGGAAACAGGTCTGCATACTCACGGACGGTGGATGAATTTAACAGTACTTTTGACATTAAAAATTGTGTAGATCATACAGAAGTCTTTTTTTTATTCACCTTGGTCATTGTTAAAATCCTCTATTCTGGGTGTGTTAGATAACATTTTATACACATTTCCTTAGAATGCATCCCGTTATATTTGGTGTCTTGATGCTGAATATTTTACTGCAGTGTAATATAAAACTGGTTCATCCCCATTAAAAGAGGGTAATAGCATCTGAGATCCAATTCTTAATTGTCGTCAGAGACAGTTAATAAGTAAATTATTATTATTATTACGTTCCGGTAAGTGTGTTACCTCATTCCCGGTTTCCACCGCACCTGTGTTGTTGTCGCTGTCTCTCTCACTCTCGCCCTCGCTCTTTTTATTTCGACAGCTTAATTCTGCTTTTTACTTTCGGACGCTTCGTTATCACCATAAAGTTAAAAACGTACACTAGCCCCGTTAAGCACTCCTCGCTTTGCTTCTACTAGCGACTTTTACTTTAATTCCCCCAGTTATATCCCTTATCTGTTAGCTACTTAGCTTAGCATTTGGCGATGGCTTCTCTCTCTCTCTTTGTTCTCTCTTGCACTGTGTGTCACATGATTAGTTATTCCTCTGCTTTCTTTAGAGATAACAATACATGTAAGAAATGTAATTTATTTGCCGCATTGGAGGCGAGGCTCGGTGATTTAGAAGCGCGGCTCCGCACAATGGAAAGTCAGTCGTTAGCTTCGGTAGTTAGCGAACCCCCAGTATCCGGTGCGGACCGACCTAGCCTAGCTCTTATCCCCCCGGCAGCTGCCGAGCAGCCGGGATCCCAGGGTGGCTGGGTGACTGTCCGAAGGAAGCGTAGTCCTAAGCAGAAGCCCACGGTTCACCACCAACAAACTCACGTTTTCAACAAGTTTTCCCCGCTGAGGAACCGCCTCTGAATATTGGCAGCTCTATTATGAGAAACGTGAGGATAGCGACGCCAGCAACCACTGCTAAATGTATTCCTGGGCCCAGAGCGGGCGACATTGAGTCCCATTTAAAACTGCTGGCTAAGAGTAAGCGGAGATCAGTGTGTGTAATTTTGCGAACACGATGTCGGACTCCGTAGTTTTCTCTGGACCCCTGCTAATTTGACCAGCGATGATTTGTATAGTCGCATGTCATCATTCCACCGCTGGCTGTCGAGGTGGTGTCCATCAGATGACGTGGGCTTTATAGATAATTGGAGGAATTTTTGGGGAAAACCTGGTCTGATTAGGAGAGACGGCATACATCCCACTTTGGATGGTGCAGCTCTCATTTCTAGAAACATGGAGTTTATGATACCAAAAACGTGAGACCAGGAGACAAAGTTGCAGTCCTACACGCTTCTCTGTGCTTCCATTAGAGCAGTTACCCACCCAAAGTCCCATAGAGACTGTGTCTGCCCCCCCGACCACATAAATCAATTAACTATAAAGTAAGCAGGAAAAAAGTTTTTTAATAAAAACTAACACCACCACTACAGTAATTCGACCAAATAGAAGAATTAAATGTGGGCTTCTAAACATTAGATCTCTGTCATCCAAAGCTGTGTTAGTGAATGATCTTATATCAGATGATCATATTGATCTATTTTGTCTTACTGAAACCTGGCTGAGTCATGAAGACTATGTTAGCCCAAATGAATCCACTCCTCCCAGTCATATTAATACTCACATTCCTCGAGACACCGGCCGAGGAGGTGGAGTCGGAGCCATCTTCAACTTAAGCTTATTAATCGACCCCAGACCTAAAATTAATCATAACTCTTTCGAAAGCCTTATTCTTAGTCTCTCACACCCAACCTGGAAAACCTTACAGCCAATTCTAGTTGTTATAGTGTACCGCCCTCCTGGCCCGTACTCTGAGTTTCTATCTGAATTCTCAGAGTTTTTATCAAGTTTAGTCCTTAGCACAGATAAAGTGATTATAGTGGGTGATTTTAATATTCATGTGGACGTTGATAATCATAGCTCTAGCTCTTCATTTATTTCATTATTAGAGTCAATTGGCTTCTCTCAGAGTGTAAATAAACCCACTCACTGTTTCAGCCACACCGTCGACCTTGTTCTGGCTTATGGAATAGAAATTGAGCATTTAATAGTCTTTCCACAAAATTCTCTGTTATCAGACCATTATCTAATAACTTTTGATTTCCTATTACAGGACTACTCCCCTCTAGACAGCACTCGACTCCATTGCCCCCTTAAAAGAGAAGATAATAAAACAAAAGAAGTTAGCTCCATGGTACAACTCCCTTACACGTAAGTTCAAGAAATCATCATGAAAACTTGAAAGGATATGGCATACTACCAAACTAGAAGAATCTCACTTAGTCTGGCAGGATAGTCGTAAAACTTATAGGAAGGCCCTCTGCAATGCCAGAGCCGCCTATTACTCATCATTGATAGAGGAAAACCAA
>OMNV01000426.1:2566-13244 GCA_900303265.1 Brotula barbata | reverse complement strand
AAACATGGGAGTCGAAGGCTGCACCAAATGCATCAAATATCTGCTCTTCTTTTTCAACTTCATCTTTTGGGTAAGAGCCTGGGCCGGGTTCGGACCCCCGCACGGTTCGTCCCTGTTTGTTTGGGTCGGTATCCGTTCATTGACCTCAGAAATCACGGCGGGACGTCCATGTTTTTCTCGACGAACCGCGCTCAAATTGGCGCAAATGAACGCACGAAACATGCCCCGCGTGTGTGTGCACGCGCGCGTGTTTGCGCTACAACACACACGCGGGCGCTTCGTGTTGATGTAGTTGATGAAATCGCCGCGTTGTTTGATGTTGAAAGTTGAAAAGACAAAATGGTTGCAGGATTTCAGAATAAAAGCCCTAACGGTTTAACGGTCCGTTATGACAACTTGGTTTTAGTTGTAACGGCGCTGGGTAGATCCGCTATGCGTCGCCTTAACGTTCATTCTTATATACGTTATATATTCATTTGTGTGTGTGTATTACGTTTGGTGTTGAATGTTGGACGGATGTGCAGAGTTTATTTTTCCAATCTGGAGGCCTTGTTTGCATTACAACCTCCACCCAACGCGCGGTGTGTGTAGATGTGTGTGGTGTGTGTAGATGTGTGTGGTGTGTGTGTAGATGTGTGTGGTGTGCGTGTGCTGATTTCCATTTGGTGAGTCAGGGCTCTCTCTGTCTGTCTCTCTCCAACTGTCCCTCTCTCGTTGTCCTTCTTTTTCTCTGTCTCTCTCTCGCTCTACATATATATATATATATGTCTCAGTCTCTGTGTCTTGGGTGATGGATTATGGAAACACTTTTGGCTGTTTGGGTTTCATTTTTGCCTGTTAAAGATCCTCTCCCCTCCCCTCCTCTCCTCTGCCGCTCTCTCTCTTTCGGTCTTCTCCTGTTTAAATTCTGTTGGTCATGTAAATGAAGATGACGAGCTTCAGACTGTAGTTTCTGTTTGCTGTCATATTTCTTCCACTTGTGTTTTTTTTTTTCTTGGGTGTGGCACTCAGGGCTGTGGCTGGTCTGTGACGTCACCACTCAGGAGGAATCAATCCCAATGATTTTAATCATTGTTTGTAATCAGCAAATTACTTTTCAAATTAAAGTTCATGTTTGTCACACTGTGAAATTCTCTTCCATGACCTACAGCTTTCCATGTCAGACTCTGGTCCGGGTCACACAGACGGTTCTTTAGGTTAGCGTGCCTGTGTCTGACTGTAAGATGGAATGATGGACCATTTGACTGCGGACTGACAGCGTGTACCTGGAAATGTGTTACTACTTGACATTTTAATGAATCAGCTGCGATCTCATCAGGTTGTAAATGTTGGCAGAATGATGTCCCGAGTGAGCTGTCACAATCCCTTCTGTCTGATTCTTTTCGTTCCTAACTAATTTAATGTCGCCGACGCTAACGTTCTGGGATGCCGGAAACCCTGGAAAGGTTTGACAGAGAAGAAACCAAATCCAACCAAACTTAACTTTCCATTTCAAATTCAGTCGTCTCTCTGTGTGAATGAGGAAGATGTTTACTTTTGGTGTGTTGTTGCTTCTGGTGTGTGTGTCGTTCTGTTGGTTGTCATGTTGCTTTATTGTCCGTTGCTCTGTATGTGGTTCTATCCATGCTGCTGTGGAGTTTGAGAAAGGTGTGACCTAAGTAAAACTCAATGTGAAGTGTGTTACTCTCTGTCACGTTGATCCATGCTGATTTTGTTTGCATCGTTATGTTTACATGACAGTCGAATCAACACATTTATTTCCTCGGTTGCTCTGGTGATTTGACTAAATGTCATGATTTTCAGCTCATTCATGTCCAAACTAGCTCTGTGATGGGGTTTTTTCGGAGTTGTATCATTCTGGAAATGTGTCCTTCATTTCCCATGGTAGGTCTTTGAATGGATCTGATGGGTCCCAGTGCTACAGGTGTTGAAGCCTCTAAAAGCTCTTCTAAATGAAGTTATGATCTGAGTTAGATATAACTATTTTCACTGTTGCATCAGTGTTTTTCTGTGACTTTAGACACTCAAACGTGTTGTTTTGATTTGAAGTAGCTGAAATGACATTGTGGACAGTTGGTGTGTGAACATCAAATAAATGCAGAATCCAGCATAGTTTGAGACAATGAGAGCATTGATGCGTCTCGACGGCCCCGATTTCAAATGATCCGTTCCGTAGTTCTAAGTGTGTGGGAAGCAGCTGCTTTTTGAAATGCCTGTGATCAATAAAAATCACTCCCATTAAAGGCACATTGTGGCTCATTAGAAGAGTTTCTTTTAGCCACAGAATTCTTTACAGTGCAGAATCGATCACTTTTCTTCTACGGTCAATATGTAATCACTTGAAATGAATGATATTAATTATCCATCACATCCGATCAGGACAGCGCGGCCTGGAGGAGGTTTTTACTCCGACCACAGCTACATTCCAGGTTGATGGTAGATTTTGAGGGACGTTTTGGACTCAGGAACTTCGACAGGTCAGAAACAGGTTGCAGTGAAACTTGGTGTGCAGGTTGCCTGATGGTGGCGCCGTTGTAACCACCCGAGTATGGCGTCACAGCCATATGACTTGTTTTGAAATATAGGCGACTTGAGCTGTCGCTATCCATTTCCGAGATAGAATACTGATTATTTTCCTTATTAATCATTTATGGCGTTGTTATGTCGCTATCGTGTCGGAGATCTGTTGGGTCTTGGCGGTGGCGCTGCTTATAAATTCTCCGAGTGTGTCATGTACGTATTTTCGATAGTTCGGTGTTGAGATGGGAAAAGTCAAACGGTAACAGCCGTACGTCCCGGTCTAGCTGTTTTACTGCATCCATTTGCAGATGGATGTAAAATAATTTAAATGTGATTGTTGGTGCATTACCGTCTTTCCCTCTTTAGCACTCTGACCGTTTTAACTTGTTTACTGTTACTGCCGGGCCTTTGGAACTCCGCCGACGTGAAGAGACACTTTGAGTGGGATGTCCCACCCTTTTATCCCTAAAAAGGAGACCTATTTCCATAAATCACTTTGGACACCGAGAGGGTTCAGAGGTCATCAGGGCTGGGAGTTTGGGGTGTCGTTAGTGTGTGTCTGTGCGTGTGTGAGAACTGTAGACCACAGCCCATTCCCCAAGCTGACCCCGCCCTGCCAACATGCCCGGCATTCTACAACCCCCCGCGCTGTGGGAGACGGGCAGAAATAGACCCTGGACGGAGTGTGTGTTTGTGTCATTTCAAATTGGAACCACACTGTGTTACAATAATCACAGACACGGTGGCCTGGTGGTCTACTGGAGTTTGCATGTTCTCCACGTGTCTGCGTGCATTTCCTCCACTCGTCTTCAACGCTCGAGTGCGATTGAGTTGTCTGTCTTCCTCTCTGTGTTAGCCCTGTGATGGAGACCAGGTCCGGGCTGATCTGGTCCAGGTGACCTCTCGGGATAGGCTTCGACCCCCCCGCGGCCCTCAGCAGGAGAGGCGGCAATAGAAGGATGATTTTAAAGGATCCGTGTCTGCATCTCTCCTCAATTTGATCAATAGGTTGAAACCTGACAAATGTGGATGCTGCTGTTCTTTTTAAAACTTCGGTGACTCATTTCAGCCAAAATCCTTGTGGTCTACGCGAAGTCAGGAAGCTTCTCCTGTAACTGTGTATGTGTGTGTTTGTGTTGAGTTTCAGCTCTCTTGGCAGTGACAGTGTTGATCCTGTTGCTAGGCAGCAGCTGGCGTTGGCTCTGGAATGGACGGGGGATTGGTGGTGGTGGGGGTGGGGTTGATGGCTGCAGAGCCTGGTCTGGTTAAAGTGGTCTCACAGAAACAAGGTTACAGATTATCCCCAATGTACAGGTGAACGGTGCTACTTTGTTTTATTTGACTTTATGTCTGCTCAGGCTCTGTGTACTTGAGGCATTCCTTCCCCTGTGCTACGCTACTCGGCAAGTAAGGATGGTGTAAAAGCAAACCCTCCAAGACAGTAAACTGCAGTTAAGTGGTTACCCCCGGCAGTATCCTCGGGGTTGACCTCAGGAGTGAGGAGGTCAACCCTTGAAGCTAAATAAATTGGTTCCTGGGATACAGTGATACAGAGAAGTACGTCACTATGTAGGTTAAACCTGTTAGTAACAAAGTAGGTTAAAAACACGTTCATTTCTTTGTGAAGTTTGAAGCACCAAGTAGTCAATAGGTGATTAATGACATTATTATTAACATCTGGATTGTCTAACCGCAGAGACGCTTCCGTAACAGCAGCCCTATGTGATTGTTTGCCTCGTGGCAAAAAAAAAAAAATCATAATGAATGAAATTCTTCTGTGTAATCTCACTAAACGCTTCCCCTCACTGTGCCCTGAGATAAACGCTGAGGATGGTGTTCACAGGTTAACATCTTTCAATGTTTTGGGTGTGTTAAAGCTTGGATAACCACTTTGCCCCTGACCAAGGCACTCGGCGGAATATCTGGAGTTGGTCCCCGGGTGCTGTTGTGTGTGTGTCTGTTTGCGTGTGCATGTGTGTGCTGCCCACTGCTCCTCATTAATGATGGGTAAGAATTCAGAGAATCAATGTTCCTACGGGGATCAATAGGAGGCGACGTGGCTTAGGTGGTAGGTCGATCCATCTAGTGATCGAAGGGTTGCTGGTTCGATCCCCGCCCGTCCATGTCGAAGGTCCCTCAGTAGGACCCTAACCCCAAATTGCTCTTGACAAGCAAGTGGGCATGCATGGTTACCTCAGCTGTCGGAGTATGAATGTGTGTATGAATGGGTGAATGTGAGGCAAACATTGTAAAAGCGCTTTGAGTGGTCTACAGACTAGAAAAGCGCTATAGAAATGTAGTCCATTTACCATTTACCATCAATAAAGTATCCCTCTTTATTTCTGTCTTTCATTTACAACCCTCACTTTGATTATTTATTTAATATGATGATTGGACTAATTTCAAATAATTTTCATGATTTCTAAGAAGTGCAGACAGATCATGTCTGAATGATCAGAAAATGGATAGAACGATTAAGTTTTACATCCAGCCCTAATCATAGATAGAGTGGAGAAAAACTGCCATGACATAATTTGATGTAAGAAGTCCCATATTTAGCTGTGCAATTTAAATTGTAAATTCATGTATCAATTATAAACATCATCGGTGAAGTGGAATATGACTCGTGTTGTTTTGCGTTGCAGCTCACCGGAGGTGTCATCCTGGGTGTGGCCATCTGGCTGAGACACGATCCTCAGACCAGCAATCTGCTGGAACTCAAATTTGATGGTGCCCAGGCCCCCAGCACCTTCTACACCAGTATGTACCCTTGTCACTCATCTGTCACTGTCCTTATGGACATAACAGACAATTAGTCAAAATGGTAAAGGTCAGACTAACTGAATAACAGGGGATTAAGTAGAATATTAAATAAATGAACACTGGGGTTTCTAATGTTTATCATTTGGTGCATTATTTCCACCCCATAGGAATGGAAACAGGCTGGTATATTAAAAGTTAATGGTTTTTATATATATATATATATATATATATACATATACTGTGTATAATTCTCTTTCACTGATCCAGTAGGTCCAATAGTTTTGACGTCACCATTCAGGTAGGTTATAATATAAAACTGTCCTTTAAATGTCTCTTTATTCTGGATATGTTGTGTAGGTCATTGAATGTGACATGGTCCAAAGTGTTGTAACATCATCATCATCTGATCAGGTTCATTGTAAATCTCCTTCATTCTTTCATTCTAAGAACGAATCATATTTTGTTTTCTGACTTCTAAGAAGAAAACAGAATACGATTCATTATTAGAATATGAATATGTAATCCAAACATCTAAGTCCATAAGATGAAATGTATCAAATGAACAGCAGACTCATTTCCATCAATAGGTTTTATCACAGTGTCATTTATCAAACAGTATGAAAAGTCCACATTAATTATTAAGAACCCACAACATGTGCATGAGATATCTATTGATTACAATATGATAGTCATAATTAAAGTTACAGAGTGTCAGGGACCGAGCTGGTAAACTGGAGAAACACAAGGGTTTTTTTGAAAAATATTTTTCTTTTCATATACAAAAATATAAAATGTAACAAAGTTTTTTTCTGAAATTAGTTGTGGGCAGGTAAAAGAGGTCAACACAAGAGAGGTGAACTCAAACACTAACAGTGCACTAATAGTACAAACTGACCTGACAACTGAGACATGAGGGAAAACTGACATAGCAGCTGGTCAGGAAATTTAGAAACACAGGGAGAGGAGAGGAAGACTACCTAATATTTACTAATCCAAATAAAGTAAAATAAATATGGAAAATCATTATCAAAGACATGGCAAGAAAAATCAAATCAGAACCGCCGCCCCACCCCATGATGCAGCCAGAAAAAGGTGCAGCCCTATTGTACATTAACACCATATAAACAGGTCTGATGCAGCTGGACCTCCATCTGCTGGCCAGGCATCCGCAGCAGCAACTCCTGGAACTGGTAGCGCCCAGAAAACGGCATTAATTCAATGAAAATTTACTTATTTTACTGAAACAAACAGAAGGACTTACCACCCTGTTGTTGTGCTCATTGCACCACAAAGAGGCTAGCTGATATTTTATATCTCTGTTCATTCATTCATGTAGGCAAATCGACGTCATTGTGTTTACATTAAGAAGTAAAAGTTAACATCAAAATTTTATTTGATTTAAAATACGTTTTTTGTATCAAACCACACATCATTGCAATAAAGTCATGTGAAACTTCCTCAACACACACACACACACGTTTATAAAATGAGTGCAGCAGGGAGGTTGTTGGTTCACCTCCTGTACTGTTCAGCTGCTCCGAGTCATTATTGATAAAAATAGCTCGATGACAGTCAGTGTACTTTCACTTCCCTTCTCACACAGACACACGCACACACTCACACACTCAGTACGCTGCACACCAGCTGACCCCCGTACAGGAGGTTGTTATGCTGTCGTGAAATTTGTTGCAACAAAATGGGGAAGCCCGGTCGCGCCCAAGTCCGCAAGACCACGAGAGCCAGACTAACAGAGGACACGCATCTCGTCATCATGTGACTCGTGATCACGGTCGGCGTCACTGCTCCAAACACACCAACTAACTTCGTGGCCACATGTCAACACTGAATCGCTTTCGTTTGCGTCAGCAACCTGAATCATCAGCCCGGTGAGGAAGGAGAAGAGGGCAGGAAGATGAAACATTGTGTCGGTGCGCTTAAAATCCAACATGCTGATAGATTTTACAGTTGTCAACAACAAAATGTGGGCGGAGCTTGGTTGGTTGTTTGGGCTGTGATCTGAGCGTTGCCATGCACAGCCAGTACACAAAACCTCCCTCTCATTCGGAATAAGTGGAGAAAAGTCTGGTTAGTATAGGAAAAAATTCCTCATCGGCCCTCCCTTCCCCTCTTCTTCCTCATGGGCCCCAACCACCCCCGTGAAAGTTTTCCTCTTATTCACTGTGCTGCTTTCTTTCCACTGCTGCCCAACCCCCCCCCTCCACTTCCCATCTGGTTGTGGTTAACATCCCCATTGCACTTCTCCTTTTCACTCCCTCCATGTCTGCCCTGCTTTCCTTCCCTCGTTGCCCCTCCTGCTCTAAAACCTTCAATGTGGAGTCTCAACTGTTTTACTCCTTTCTTTCACCGCCATGCTGCTCTCACACGAGGAACAACAGTACGAGAGATGTGTAATAATGGAGTTTGCTCTCGTGACTGATATCTAGTGGTAGTATGGGGTAATAACAGCAGGCAAGTTAACGAATTTACACAATATAGTGTTGGTGCTGTTGTGGCATTAGTGTTATATTAACAGACACTATCTTATAGGGCATTAAAAGTCCACCATGTAGTCATGTGACACAGGACTGACTGCATCATTTTCCTGGGAATGTCAGGTCAGACACCATTTATGAAACATCCTACATGGAGATGAGAGAGAAAACTAAAAATTAGCAAAAAGAAATGGTAAAACTGGCATGAAATGATTACATAATCAACCTTTAATGCTAATCAAATCTTTTTTAATTAAGCAGTAAAACCATTGTCTGGTTTTCTTGATTTGAGAAATAGATGAACTTTGATTGAAATGTTCTGACTGTGAAAGGTTTCTATAATGCAGCATCCTCATACCTGCAGAGTTAATGATGAGACTAAACCAGTGTGATTCCACACGTTTCAGAGCCACTTCATGAGAGTAACATCTGCAGCACACATAGAGACACCCCATGGTTCCAACAGTAACCCGGTTTGCATATGCTAACCCCGGATCATATAACTGTTACTAATGTTTCATCACAGTGAAATGAAAAATGGCAGATTTCTAGCGCTCTTGGTTTTTATAGTCATTATTCACATATGAGAGAGAGGCAAACGGGGCTACAGGAAGTTATTACTTCAACCTCTTGAACATCTTTAATCACTTTCCTCTCTTCAAGTCAGAGCCACAGAATCACTGATCTAATCCCTTCGTACAAGCAGCAACCGTGGTTAAACAGACAAAAGGACGCCACCTACAGGAATATACACAGCGTCATCAAAACAAAACATCTTTTGGAACTTTGAACAATGAGAAGTGTGTGTACAGTGGACATGTTGATGAAGTGTATCTTTCAATATAAATTTTCAACTTGAACTTCAACTTCGTTCATCCTGAACGAAGTCTGAGTTTCTGATGTCCCATAAACTAAGAGGGACAAAGCATTTGGTACTTTTCAAATGTTTTTACCATAAATTGTGTCCTTATGGGATTATCGTAGCATTACAATTCCTAAATTATATTAAATTAGTGTCATTCACAGTCATGTCATGTCTTCAAACTTTCCTTGCCGCCAGGAAAAAAGCGATCACTGAAAGTTATAAATTGTTACTCATGACTGTCTTCTAGTGGTAGGTCCTGGTAACAAATAACAGGTTGGTGAACAACCAACCACTTTCCACACCAATCAGGGTGATAACGGTAGGAATGCTCATCCTTAATCTGTGATGATGCTGTGTTGTTAATGGTGTGAGGAATAATTCAAGAAGGCAAACAGCGATCGTAACCTAAGGAAACAAACATTCACGTGAATCGGAGTCAGTCTGCAGGGGAGCTTATTGACGGATGGTGTCTGTCTTTTACCTCGATGGCATTGTCTGTATGTGACATCTTCATAGAAAGATTTTATTAACATCTTTGAAAAACATTTAACAATAAGTAATACTTCCAAATGATCGTTGAAAGTTTTGATACATGTAACCCATCCCATGGCAACATATGGAGAACCATCAGGAGGAGCAGGACGAATGAATGTAGAGGGACAGAGAGCAGATGACATCGAGACGGACGGGAAACGACTCTTAATACGATGGAATTAAAGAGAGCGCATCACCTGCCATTCCCTTCAAGAGCCAAGTGCACTTGAAAGTGGTTCATTGTTATTTATACTCCAGCACCGGCTGCTTACTTTGGTAAGTTACGTTAGCACGATAGCTGATGGTAGCATGAGCAAATGCAAAGTAAACACGTCTTTTCTTTTTGTCTTTTTATTTTCACATTCCATCGGACCACTCGACTCCTCTAAAAAGTCCTCGTTATCCATCAAACATTGCGATCACTCGCTTGAACTCTTTTTTTCCTTTTTCTGGCGCCCCCATCGGGATGGTGCGGCCGACGTCACCTATGCCAAGAACCGTCACTGTGGTCGGTTTGGCTCCAGGCGCTCAAGCAAATAATTCTATTGGACTTTTTCTCGGCTACAACAAGGGATGTTATGATTCCCTGTTTAATTGTTAACCTCGTTAAAATTCCCCACGGTTATTATTACATTTACGTTTCAAGTTTAATTATCGTTAACCGTTGTACGTTTGATTACCGATGAACTTGAGGTAAAGACCCCGTAGCAGGCAGCATCATTCAGCCACAGACAGACCCGGGGACGCCTTGGCAGTATGGAACGAGCGTTGGTTTGAGGAAATGGCTCTGGAGATTTTTAGACGACAAAGTGTGAAGTGTGGTCGTCGTTTGGATCTTTTTTATGAAAGTGCTGACAGGACTGAAGACGGTAACGTCGTCTCCAGAATGTACAGAAATGGACGTCGCCGTGTTACCTCGATGTCCTTGTGAGTCTAAGTTGCTAATAGGTTGTCAATGACGTAAACCGAAGCTTTCACCGTAAAAACATTAGACGTTGTTCTGCTGCTGTAACGGTGACGTTGTGTGTTTTGTTCATTTAAAATCCAGCAGTCAGCAAATTGGCTGTTGAAGTACCAACAGGAAAAGATCTACAGACTCCAAAGACTTGTTTGTGTCTGAGAAAAAGTGGAGAATAATAATATAATACAAATCTGTTTTGTTTTAGATACTTCAATTTCATATTATGGACTGATTTTATTTTCGATCCCTTTCCTAGTCGTGCTCTGTAATAGTGCCATCTTTGATATGTCTGTGTGAGAAGGGAAGTGAAAGTACACTGACTGTCATCTTTGTGCGGGATGTAAGATATGGGGGCGGGGGGAGAGACAGACAGACGCACCGTCAGAGCGGAGAGACGGGATTGAAAAGACCGAGGGAGAGCTTGGCCACAGGCCAACCTATCGATTTTTACATTAGCCTCAGCGGGTGAGGGGGGCGGGGCTGGCTGCAGTTAGTGGTCTAGAATAAAATTATGTTTGAGCTGACAAGAAGGAGTTATTCTAC
>OMNV01000425.1:46631-77099 GCA_900303265.1 Brotula barbata | reverse complement strand
GAGGCTTGATATCTCCAGGAACCAACATCATACAAAAGGATTAGCTCAGCTGACACACGAGACAGTATTTGTAAATTCATACAAATGCATGCTTTCCTCACTATTTGCTTTCTTTCACTGGAGCAGTACATAACAAGCTGTCATGTGTCTGAAAAGCTGTGTATGTGCTGAATTTGAAAGCCTTTCAGAGGAACACTGTGCTTACCTTTAATCTTTCTTCTCTGTGTATTTTGTCGTTTTCTTTAAGCACAAGCTAATTGTGTTTCAAGCAGAATTTGACGTATTGATTCAAACATGCAAATGTGCACACCCCGTGCATTGGCAGCTGCCCTAATCCCCTCTCTTTGAAGAAGCTCCTCCATGCTCATTGTTTTTTGGATGGTTCTTTTACTTTTTTTTCTTCTTTTTTTTTTACCCGCTAGCCTTTCAGGGTAGGCATGTTCATAAACTTGGTGACTTTATACTGTATATACACATACGCACATATATGCATGTATGTATATTTATATATGATTGAATGCATGTATTTAGATGTTTATGCGTACGTATGTATACGTGTTTGTGTGTCTGTCATTCTTATACATTTTTTGCACCGCCAGCAGCTGCTGCCTTACCGTTTGAGTCTGTCAGCTTCACCTTCCTTTGTCTGCTTCTTTGTTTCCCAGCCAAAGAGGATTCACACGTGTTCCCTGTCTCCGTCCATGCTTTCACTTCTCCCAAGCAAAAGGCAGAGTTGCAGAAATTTGATTAGATTTGTTATTAAACTTAGTGGGAATTCCAACGCTGCTTTATACACATGATATAATGGCACAGGAGCTGGTCCCATGCTCCCAAGCATTTTTGTACAGCTTTTAGTTAGCATTTTATATTGCAGTATTACATCCCTCTGAGGATTATTAATTGGCCTGTTTTATAGACACTATATGTTGTACAAAATTGCTTTGTTTTTGCGTGGCTCTCATTGCCGCATTGTTCAAGATCAGAGGGAAACCGCACATGTGTACATGCGTCAATGTGTGTGTGTAGGACAAAAAGGAGCAGAAACTGCATGCCTGTGTGTGTGTGTGTGTGTGTGTGTGTGTGTGTGTGTGGGTAGTTTTGTAATTGGATGCAGTGGAGCGGATCAGTCTTTACCTGAGCTAGACATTTGCATGGGTTTGATTGGCAACAGAGCAACGCAAAGCAGCCACAAGTATTACTCCCAATGAAAGCAGAGCAGTTGCACAATCCATGCATTTTTCGCTAACCATCGCTTTCCAGTTAATTAGTATTGAAACGTTATTGCCGGAGAGTTTACAACATTTGGAAAAGGATAATATACAGAACAGCAATAAAAAAATAATTGTGTGAACTTTCATTACATAAAGGCCCATCAGCCGTATCCAGCTCCGGTCCACTCACACCTGTGTTTTAGTATTTCTTTGGCAGATGAGACCTTTCCTAGAGCTGGAGATTGGTGGAGCTCTGCTCAAAAAATTGCTGAGGTGATCAAATTTCTTATACTAAAAATAATCGTAAAGGTCTTGGTTATTCCACCATAAGCAAGCACACACTCAGACAACCACACAGCCATATTTAAATTCTCCCTTTATTTACAACTTGTAGTGTTATAGTCTGCATTTACTTGCAGTCATTTGTGAATGTGTGAATATGATTCACTAAGCACATACAGACAAGTCGTGGACATAAATTGCAATATGACTTTTACATTGCCTCGGACATGATGATGTGCAGGCTAATGTGTTTGTGCATTGGTTCTTGAGTGGTTTGTTATTTGAGTGTGTTATTCAGCTCTGCCTGATAAAGGCTTAAATGCATTTTTCCACTGTGAGGTGATGAAGAAGATTACATTCATCAGTAGACTGAGAGCACACAAGGACCTTGGTATGAAGCCTGTGGTGAATAACTACATGTGAGGCGTATCACATATGAAGTCAGGGCAGCTACACCTGTCACGCATCATGGTTACCATTTACGGTGGCTGAATCCACCTCCTTGCGGCATTTAATGAACTACATGTCGAGTAATGACACAGGAGGTTAGACAATTTGTCAGAATTTAATCACACCCTAATATACAGCCGTGTTAATTTTATCAAAATTGATAACGTACAAATAGCTTCCTCGCTGGTCAATCTCAAGGGAAATGTCTTTGTCTTCTTCAACATTAATTTTCACCGCCTTCACCCAGTACAAATCAAAGTTGTAATGAACTGTGTGGTTTGATTTGTCCCAGTAAAGTTCCTGCCTCTGAACGATATTTAGTCATAGCAAAGGTGCAATTGGATTTATATTGTGAATGAATTATGTTCTGTGATTTAGCTCTTCATTTTTCATTTGTGTCGTGGAACTTCAACATGAATGATGATTAATCTGCGTCGATATTCAGCAAAATCCTATACATGTGTAAAAATGGAAGACAAAATGTATTTAATATGATTTACATGTGGTCCAAACAAACTTTGAATGTAAAATATTTATATACAAGTACATGCAAGTATCTGTGTGAAATTGTGGAAATTCAGTCAACTCGTTTGATTTACTTCCATGTTTGTGAAAACATGTGATGCATGTGTACAACTTTGTCTAAATAATGACTTGTATCATAACAACACAACCTCCGGATCTGTCAAACTAGCAGTAGCCATGGTTTTAGATGCTCTTTCCTGTACCACAGAGACACCATGTCTCAAGAAAACCAAAGGCTTGTTTCCTGTAGACCTAACAGTATAGCTTCCACTTGAGACAAACCAGTGGCAGCGTCTCCCGCCCTTTCCAAACAGTAGGGTATCTTATTGCCCACCAACCTTTTAGGCGATTGTTTGTTAGAGCTGTTTTCCATAAACATGCACACAAGTCTCCATATTCAGTTGCAATGTGAAAGAAGTTGTATATTATATTGGCTTGATCGTGTTTTCCACAGCTGGAGGAAGTTGGAGACGGTGACTACACCTGAGTTGAGCAATATCCTCTGTTTCCTGTAAATGGAAGAAGTATGAGATTGGTAATATTGTAAAAGTCATTAAACTCCCGGGATAATGATTCCCCGTGGAACGTGAAATGATGCAGCAATGGAGAGAATATTGCAGTTTTTCTTCTACCGTGGCTCTCTGTCTTTTTGTTTTTATGATGGTATTTCCACAAGAATGATCAAGGGCCTGAACTAAAGAGGTTTGAGGCTGTGGTTTTGAGATCAAAGAGGCCTAATAATGACCCATTACAGGTTGCACCGAGGCAGTTTAGTGCTCGGCCCTCGTGATACAGCGTCCTCAAAAAAATATCAGCTTAGTTTGGCACCAGGTGCACGCGCTTCACTGCGATCATCTGATCTAGTTGGCTGCTTCATGCTTCCTTTTTTTTTAACCAAGGTGATGTCATGGGCCATGGATGCATTAATTCAAATCATTAACAGTTCTTTAAAAGGGATTAAGTGACAGGTTGAAATGGTGTGAATGTAATAACCTTCTGCCATCCACCATTATATACTTCAGGGAGAGTAACACTTAATGCATCTACTGTCAGGTCTTTCATCTAGTTCAAGTAGATATGCATTGTTCAGGACGTACTCTGGTATATGGGTCTTTAACACTCGCAATTTCAAAGTTCTTCAAAGGTGAAGCTACAGGATTTAATGGAAGTGGTTTTACTTTCCGACCATGTTGGCTTTCAACAGAATCTGGCAGTGCTTCAGCGTCATACTTGAAATCTTTTTTACATAGCGTCTTGTGTTTTCTTCACTTCAGATGAAACTAGAAAAGGGAGAAAGTGTTCAGTCTCTGATGCTTTATATTCATAGTTATGTCTACCCGACCAGAGCCCGGAGATGGGTTAACTTGTGTCCTATTGGAAATGCCTCACAGGCAGTAAGATTGTAATGGTACCAGGGCACAGCAGAGATGGATGCGCGAAGCAGTGAAGCATTTCCCAGAATGTGTATTACTGCACTTTGTGGTCAGCAGAGAATGGCCTCTGTAATACAAGAACAGTAAAAAGTGATGCATGTAGACACATTACATGGCTTATTATTCACAGTATGATTTCCAAAAGGCATCTCGGTGTCTCTGCCTGCCCCTGGCCTCTAACCTCACATGGATTGCATTTTCATACCCACCTGCTTTTGCTCTTGGTCTCTCTCCCTTGTTCTTGTGCCATCCCCTGTCATCGTGAAAGCCTCAGCAAACGGTGCAGCAGTTATTGTTTGAATTACGGTTTAAAGTGCAATTATAAGCATGTGACCTTTCAGAGAGAGCACGAAGTCGCAGGGCAATAATTTACATGCTAACACTCTGATTATTGTGATTGTTCTCTTCATATTGCCGTTTTGGTCATTGTAGCGGTTTGATTTAGCAGCATGTTTATGTGTTGCTGTTGTGATAATGACCTTCACCTGTGCACACGTTCAGGGTTCATAGAGCTTTGCTGAGAGGCATCATAAAGAGTAAGAGTATTTGACATCCTGGTAATGTGGTCAGTTTAATACCCCACTAAAGCCTCCGTATCAAGCCTTGCCTCTCGATAACTTGCAGAACAAAATCCCAGTAGCTATGCGCTGATAACTACGGAACGATGTAGCTTAGCCTTATCAGCTCTTGGCTCGAGTGACACAGTAATCCACACAATGCTAGGCTGTCATTGCAGTGGACAACACAGAGTCATTTCCATTTAACCAACAAAGGCCCGAGAATAATTCCCATGTCCCCCATGCACCTCCCCATCACTGCTAACCCACTGTAATTGTTAATTTTAAAAGGACAGGCAATGCTTATCCAAGAGCGCTCGGCTGTCATCGTGAATTTGTTTGTTTTTTTTGGAGAGACACTTTTCATGCCACTTGCATAAGAGGTACTTGGAGATGAGAGGCATGACTAGTTGCTTCTGACTCGTCTTTGCCTAATGAGAACCCAGTAGATGTGAAGGTTTCCTAAGTTTACAGCCATTGATGCTATCAGTGCAGAGGGCTGATTATAATTCCCGGTGTCTAGCCATGTCTGAAGGAAAAGGAGGTGATTCCTGGTCAGGTGTGAAGTCATTTCGCCTTCCTCTTTATTGTTCCTTGAATAAATGGTTGTGAATAGGCCAGCTGCACCTTGGAGAGAAATGGCCATGTGCTAATGTGATTGAAATGCCCCATGTAAAAAGAAAAAGAACCAGGCAACATTTCCTCTCACTTAAGAGCCGGTTTGCAGATCAAGGGAGCTTTAAAATCTGGCTATAACCACAAGCTTGTTGTATTTTCCAGTGTGGGCGTGTGTGATAAGGGACAGAGGTATCAATTCGCTTTTTGGAGGCTTCTTCACAATTCTCTAAATGAGGCTACATTTTTGGGAAAGAAAAATGTCTCAAACAATATGCAGAAAGCTACACGAGCCAAGTGCTTAGGGAATGGTCACTGCAATCAAGCTCAGAAAATGAGCCAGCTGCTTGGTAAATGTTTTTTTGCTCTTATGCAATTCCTCTTTAGTTTTCTTAATTGCCAGAGACAGCGAATGGAGTTCAAACACTGCGTGCTTACATATTTTAGGCCCGGCTATAAATGCACGGAATTCTCTGCCCATTTGATGTGCAGTGCATTAGTAAAATGGCTTCAAGGGTTTAGTTTGGCAGTATCATCATTCCCGGACTCAAGCTTGAGCTACAAACAGTTTACGTTCTGTTAAGAATAGCATATTTTCAGAAAACAGGAATGCAACCACCCGGTCTCATCTTTGTATCTCAGCAGTTTATAATGAATGGAACTGAAACGTCTTCGACTTTAGTAATGCTCTCGTATCTCCTCTACGAGCTGTGCTGACTATGTTTAAATGGATTGTTGACATTTTCGCAGTACAAGGTTCATTGACTTCAACATCAATGCGCAGTACAGACAATTAAAAGGTGTAGCTATGATTTGTATGTACACACTTTATGTGTTTGCAGATACAGAAACCTTGTTTCATTGATTGTGGGATGAGGAAAGTTTTGTCTTTCATTACATGCATTCAATAATGTGAAAATAACCATGATCACGACATAAACAGCCGTGTTTAAAAAAAAAAAAAAGCAAAGAACATGATTAAGTGTAGGATACCTTGCAACCTTGAATGTGTGGAAAATGTATTCCCATTATGCCATTGAAACAGTTATGCTAAGGAAGAAGAATATCGCCCATGCATAATTATAGGCACAAAGCATCTATTGTATTAAAAACATTACATTGTGCTTTTAGCATTTTGTGCAATAATTGGGCAATTACAGAATGTGCTGTAGAGGATTTTTTTTGTAGTTAGGCTCACAAAGTACGCTTTTAGAGAATGCTGACCTTAATTTAGCTCATTCTCGCTAATTCTGAACAGGATTAGAATTTCATATCGCAGCAATTTGAACTGAGGTACCCAAGTCCAAGCTCCGCTGGGGCTTAACAGAATCTTACATACGCGGCTGCTCACACATCCCAGCCATTTGGAGCCTCTGCTACAATCGCATCGTACCATCAGTGTGCAGGCCCCTGTACTCAACCTGGTCCCATGCATGTGTGAATAATGCATTTTGTCACGGACGTTGTACTAGTTTCCCGGGGGGCATTGCCACTGGGGTATTTGCTTAGGTCTGCATTATCA
Source organism: Brotula barbata (assembly GCA_900303265.1). Lineage (NCBI taxonomy): Eukaryota > Metazoa > Chordata > Actinopteri > Ophidiiformes > Ophidiidae > Brotula > Brotula barbata. The sequence goes on along the minus strand of OMNV01000425.1, from coordinate 70,504 downwards.
CCAGCTACTGATGAAACACCTATGCTGAGTATTTCTCGACAGTCGCTGACCTCACTTCCCAGAAATGAAGGATGGCGTGTTGCAATGATCTCACACGAGGGCTTTCAGTCTTGTCACATTTCCGGCACACGGCGGGACCTCTGCCATGCCCACTTACGGGCAAGTGCAGAATGTGGCATTTGGCACGCAAGCGTAGAAACTGAGCCCGTGGAACATTTTCGATGACTTTTTACATTTACAAAGCCCACTTTCCATGTTCCGAATGAAATGCAGCTCTCTCCCCCTCCCTCTCTCTCTAACTATTTGTGCCCGTCTGAGTGAGAGTCATCACGTGATGGAGCAGACAATAGCGAGGCACTTTGGCACTTTGGAGAGGTTAGCCTACGTTTTTTGTGTTGCTTGTCAGTGAGGGGGGCTCCTAAGCTGTGAATAGGATCATTGAATCGGAGGTAATTTCGGGCCCTGGTGCAGGGCATTAGTTGTACAGGGCTTTCTGCTGACAGGCCTGTTCCCCCCCTCTTTTTTTTTAACTTCAACTCCCAACCCCCAGTCCCCCTTTGCTGTATCGGCATTTCTGTCCAAGCCAAAGGCCTTTATCTCCGTGTCCATGATGACATGTCTGATTGGGTGTGGCAGCCACAATCTTTTCATACTGTACCACCGGCACCCTATATATCTGGATAGAGATAACACAGTGGAGAGGTTTTAAGCAGTGCCACACTACACATTTCAGGTTTCATAAGCCACAAGTGAGTGTGTGTCTGATAAATGAACTAACGCGTGCTGGACATCTTATTCATTATCGCTGGAAATAGTGGTGCCTGCTGGGAGTTTGTGCAACGATTGCAATTGGGGCTGACTGCCGATGGCCAAATTTCCTACATATCTACATACCCCAATCCTCTCGTGGAAATCAGTTTTAGCTCTTCAGCAAAGACTCAAGTGCGCAACAAGGCAGCCACAAGAAATGCACAGTTGAAAGTGCCTGTACAAACACGTGGGCTACACGCGTGGTGGTAGGAAGTGAGATGTGCATGTGTGAAGCCAAGTTTCAGAGAGAGACATTTATACATCTAGCACTGGTTGAAGTTATGAGCTAATCATAACAGAGGATATTGGAGTGGTCCATTATGTATCTAGGTTGCAGTATGTAGCTCATACTTAAGGTATTGGAATGTTTTATTATGGTGTTGCATTACTCATGAATGATAAAAAGCTGACAGTCATTCTTAGGCCCAGCTACACTAACAATACAGGAATAGATACAAAAAACATTATTCCTACACACACACAGAGAGAGAGAGAGACAGAGAGAGAGAGAGTGAGACTCGGGTGTAGGCTACAATCCTTAGAGTGACAGAATGTAGCATAAGGACATTATCCTGCATTACACAAGCATTGCCCATACATAAACCAGCAAGCGGGACTACACACACAAACAACCATACTTGAAGAGAAATGTAGAAAATTTTTATGGTAATCCAAGCCCCTCAGTACGAATAGGGTGAGTGAGATTTCCTCACCTTCAACATCGTGAAGCTTTTCAAATCTGCAGACTGCCTTCTGCTGCTGTATCGCGCGCTGAGTTATTTTGACAGCCCTTCCTCTGTATTCTACCTCTGTCTGAGAGTATGTGCTGACTTGGGCTGACTGGTGATTGCTTGAAAGCTTTGAATTTACAGGCGGCTGGCTTTAAGGCAAAACCTTCCGAGAGTGAAGGTCATCTATCTAATGTCAGTTTGCCAGGTTCAAACAGCCAGAAGAAAAAAACTAATTGGTCAAGGGTGATTGAGCAAAAGCAGCCAGGAAGCAGATGGTCAATAGTGAGCGTATTCTATTAGAAAAGAAAGATCCTGCCATCTTATATCTCCATTATTCAGATGGCCGCTTCGCCTACAATGCTATTAGACCTTAGTACCCATGGGTGCTCTTTGGCAGTGTTTAGACTGAAGGTGTCCTTCAAAACATTTCTTTTGGCATGCACTCTCTGTTAGAGACTGATTTTTTGTGTTTTCAACCCTTTTATTCCACCACATTCACATTGCGATAATTTTTTTTTTCCAGACGACAATTTGCCATTCATTTCCTGCTGTGTTGCTTGTTTTTAGCCGTTGTGCCTTTCATTGCTCACTGGATAAACACAAACAGGTACATCTTTGGCAGTGCAGCTACCAGGGACACAGCTTATCGGCCTCTACAGGCAGGAAGTGAAATGGGGAATTGTTGTTTGATCCACACATACTGTCCTACTAAATTAGTCTTGAGGTTAAATGTTTTACCTTGTTAGACCCTTTTAGCTGGTTTTCTGCACCCTTCCCCCCCCTTGAAGCCCAGAGGTGCTCAGTGTGATCTGAGTGCAAACAATGCTCTGAAGACATCACAGTGTCCCTGAGGAAGTAGCACAAAGGAAGATTAGGTACCTCCTTCAAGGCTTTTGTTAAGTAATTCCGCATGTTCTTTAATAATTCAAAGCGGCACCAGCAGAGCCTCCACAGCAGTGATATATCTTAACGTTGTGATCTTGGTGGCCTGGAGGAATTTTACCGTTCCCTTTATACCGTTTTTTGTGCTATAAACACGAGGGGGCCTGCAAAGGAAGTGTATCTGCACAAAGGATCACACCAGGAAGCTCTTGGGTGTCAAGGTGTACGTGTATGTGTGTGCGTGTCATAGACTGCAGAGATGCGCGGACTGCGGTGTCCTGTCACTCACTTGTAATATACACCGGTGTTGTACAGTACTGCTGCCACAGATGTACCTGTGGGACTTGAGCCCCCGCAAGCCACCTGTCTGCCGTGTCTGTGTATGTGTGTGAGAGCCTGGATATGTTTTCAGTGTCTACATACTGATAAAATAAACATCACACACACATTTCTGTATCCAGAGGAGCTGAGGATTGGTACTCATCCATGGAAGGCATCCCTGTATGTCATCAGGGACAAAGCTAGCATGCAATGGCCTTAGCGGAAAAAAAGGATCAGAAGAGACACATCCAGCTGAATTAAGCATATTCTCTCTGGAAGCCAACACCAACAGCCGATGGAGTCAGTGTAATTTACACATAAGGTTTTAAAAGTGGACTCTTTGCATTTAAGGTTATTCTGTAATTGCCCCTAAGGGGCACACCTCCCATTTTTCCTTAGTTTTCTCTCCCTCACACTCTTTCTCCTCCACTGCACCTGTTTTCAGCAATGCCTCTGGGGCACAGCTTGAGGTGAATTATGCATGAGCGTGAGGGAGAATCGGAAAACCTTTGTGGACCTTCTGTCTGTGTTTCTGTCTATCTTCCCTATTCCTTTGTCTTTATCGCTACTTCTAGTCTAAGTTCCTCTCTCACCGTTGGGGCAATATTTATCTAAAATCTCTCCTTAATTTGTCTCTTGCAGTGGGATTTATCGACTGTGGTCAAGGTGATGCGGTGCGCTTCGAGTGCAGTAACCTCTCTGACTTCCGGATAGAAGCTGATGGAATGGTTTATGCTACCAGGAGTCTACAGCTCTCGGCACTCCAAGGGCTGCCATTGGTGATCAAGGCCAGTGACAGCACAACTCGGCAGCAATGGGTGACCCACGTCAAACTGACACCCTCCACCGACACCACCCAGCAGGTACGTACCCCTCAGCCGCTCGGAGAACATTTCTGGCTTGGTGGTTGGTTATCTGACAGTCTGCTACAGAAAGGTAGAATGATCAATTCTTACCCCCCCCCCATCAAATAACTTAGGCTTATTAGGAGCACTGCACATTCACAGATGACTAGTTCTCTAAATTGTAGCAGGTGTTCCGAGAGACTGGATGGATGCTCGCTAATTAAAACTTAATGTGTCAATTTACTAGGAGCACAAACATATACTCAACACGGTCAGTGTGTAGCAAGAGCAGATGCAAAATAGCTCCTCATAAAGTTGATTTCAGCGAGCATGCCTTGTGATTGTTGGGTTATTGCCTTATCATCCAAAAGGGGACGTACCTCTTTCATAGCTTTGGAAGATGGGAAGCATCTGTCTGAGCTTTAGAGTGTCGTTTCCACCGTTCCGCCGAACGTGCGGCGCAGTCAGCTGTAATTAGCCGGAATGACCATGTGCACATGTGTCAACATTGCGGTTGGCTGTAGATCAGAGGGAGCGCACAAATAAAGCACGGCAAATGTCCCACCTCCAGCCTTGTAACGGGGAAATGAGAAGAGCTTTTAACAGCTGTTATTGAGGGTTTAACTCCAGTGCCAGTGGGTTACGTGATCTAGTTCAATTAGATAATATCTGCCGCTATAAATTTACAGGAATTATGATTATGTATCTCGCTCCCTCTCCGCCCTCCCCCGTGCTCTCATCAGATCTTATCCTCTCCCTGGCACCTAATTTCCTTTCTCTCATCTGTCCCCTCTAAACACTTTCAGCCCTTTTCTTTTGTTATCCCTTTCTCTCCCCTCCTTTTATTTCTACTGCATTGTGATCTCATGTGTTCTAAAAATGAAGCATCACCATCCTTTGACCCCCCTCTCTCCCCCATCCCCTCCTCGCCACCGCCATCCTGTTCCCTCTGTCAGTTACATGACAGTACTTCAAAACCTGGAATCCATAAAATGTCACAGGGCCCGGGCTGTTCTTGGGTCTGACTTGTACTAGGACATCTTTGTCAGGGATTGTGCAGTTGATAAGATATTATGAAGAAATTACATTTCACTGAGGGATGTGCGGTGTCATTAAGGCGCTGGTAGTTTTTTTTTTTTCTGCGGTGAAGTGAAAGGTCTGGAGTGTTGGTTCTTTCTGCTGTGGTCTCAGGAATAGTGGGAGTCATATTTTGTGTGGGTGTAGATTAAAAGTTAACAGTGACAGTTATACGTAGTTGCTGTCAGTGCTGCAGCCACAGTGGTGTGCTGGGCTGAAATTAAACTTGTATCTGGTAATGATTTACCACGGCCTTTCAAAACACTGTCATTAGCCACTGACACTTATTTACTATCGGGGCTCCTGCAGGTATGTGATTTTAATGATACCATTAGTCACCGCTGTCGCAAATACATACGGGTCCCAAACAGGTAAACATAAACGTGCTGCGTTTTTACTCCCAGCGCACCCTCACGTGGATCGGCACATTGGTGCACGTGTGTGCCAGTGATCGTCGGGAGTCTTTGTGTCCGGGGGGCATTTGGGTTTGCCTCGATTGTTTGTAATGAAATCTGGGGTTGACTTTCCCCCGTCCTGCCAGTATATGAGGTCACGTGCAGTTATCTCTCCCGCAGCACAATTATTGTCATGAATCATCACGCATCTCTTAATCACATCAGCGATTACTTTTTTTATTAGTGCCGCGAATGCCTCAGCCACAGGGAAACATTTTAATCATTGACAACTAAACAATACCCTCATTAACTTGTGAGCGTTGTCGCCTGCCGCCGCCGCCGCCACCGCGGTCGGCTCGGACAAAACGTTTCAAAATGCGAAAGGCACTCATAATTCTTCCCGGCGCTCAATCTCAGCTTTGACGCTCTGAAGTTGTCTCCCAACCAGAGGAATGGAGGGAGGTGAGGGAGTGCGTGCGGATGGGCGCAGACCTCCAGCACTCCAGAGATAGATGTGTGTTGGGCTGAACAAACCCACCGTGCCATTCATCATTCGAGACGCAGGTTGCAAATAATTACTGCTCCCGCTCGGGCCCATTTTAATAGGGTAATAGATATTTCTGAAGCATGCTCCTACTCTATCTGTCGGCTTGCCTCTCTGAATATCCAATGTGTGAAAGCAGTATAATCGGATTTCAAACATGATTAGTGGAGGCTCTACGACAGTTCCCCAGATGTTACAGGAGGAGGGGTTCGGGATATGGGTCACGTTGTAAGGTAGTTAAGTGATAATTAATTTATGTTTTTGCGCAGGAAACTTTTCTGTACTTTGCGTTACTGTCAGGCATTATGGGCCTCGGGAAGGAGGATACAGGAAGAGGACGCGCCCGTTACGTTGATATACACTTGGAATTCATTGGCTCCGACACGGTTACATGTATTTTTTTTTGTTTTCCATCCTGCCTTGTTTTGTTCAAGGTTACTTTAACTTTCTCTGGCACTACTTCACTCTCCTCAGTCTCTGGAGCAGCATAGGCAATTTGAGCCATCTGTGTGTTTAGTGTCTGGCTTGCAGGTACCATCCTCCTTTGTTTCAAATCTCATTCATTACAGCCGAGGGAGGATGGCAGATCCATTATGGAAGCCGCTCTGTCTGTGTGGGTGCATTTTATCAGGACATAAGAAGAAGCCTGCCATTTAAAGCGAACCAGCGCTGGCGGTGGGAGTCTGCTGCAGGAGCATTTCAAACAACTTGCTCAAAGGCATATCATCGCGTGTTTTGCTGGAGATATATTAAGCTCTGAAGACAGCCACCACGAACAGATTGTTTGATCGAACGCCGGTAAAATTGGTTTTAAATGACATTTGGGAGAGCTCTTGCAGGAAATGGCTGTCTGTTTTGCTTTTATCGCCACATCAGGACGCACAAAGGGGAAGGGTCATTGGTCAGCCCGCAATGTCACTCCTTTCAGTGAGGCGGTAATTAGCAGTCACTGCTGTTGATTGCCGTAGCTCAATAGGCACGCTGTCTGGATCGGGGCTCTCGCTCCCACAAGGGGAGACATCACGGAGTGTAAACGCATGTGTATAGTATTCAAGTGAGTGTGCACCTTGATCCTCTCCTAAAATAAACAATTTGATTTGGCAGGACCAGGATGTTGCTGTCCCTCCGGTCATGTCCAGGGACTCGAAGGAAATCGTGTTCCCCCTACGCAGCACGGACAGCCAGCTGAAACGCGTGAAGAGAGACTGGGTCATCCCCCCAATCAACGTCCCGGAGAACTCGAGAGGCCCGTTCCCGCAGGAGCTCGTTCGGGTAACGCAGCACACACAAACGCGTCGGCACACCCACACACGCTGGTCTTACAAGTTTAGAGGAAATGGTTTTGGTTTGATATGACAACCCTGCACATCCCCGTTGCCCTGAGCGCCTACTCAGGCCACAGACATCAGACTAAGGCCTTCAACAACAAAATGCTTCAAATTCACAACACTCGGCTAAAGGTCGGGATTATTTCTTCACTCAATTTTTGTTTGCCTTTTGTTTGGAGGCAAAGTCCATTCCAATGGAACCTGACATTATTTACAGGCGGACAAAAATCTAAAGTGCTCACCAGTGCCGTTGCCTGTTGAGATATTGTTCTCTTTTTATCATGGCTCAAGGACACTCTGTCCCATTCATTTGCAACAATCCCCTGGTCATGACCACTGTGGGTGGCTGACAGTGGATAAGCAAAGCTACTGTCAGTTCAGAATTGTATCCTACACAGCATAATCCGACTTCCTTACCAAGTATGTTGGTTCTGTGTATACCCATTTCTTAGCATTACATTTAATCCATCCATATTAGAGGGGATGTTTCTGAGCTTTATGGCGATGATATCGGGCTGAGGATAAACTCTTACTTGTTCAAAATGGGTCCAGGATGAAGGCACGGAGGATCTCATCTTACACGGCAAACAGGATAGACGGCACAGCCAAGACAACTTGTGCGACAAAAAACGTCCAGTCAGGCAACCGATTTTATCAATTCTGTGTTTAGTGAGGAAATGACTTATCAGCTGAACATTTTAAATATGATTATTCAATTATTCCATTATTCTGTGTCACAAGAAGTTGAGCTAATTCAGAGAAAATGCTAGAGTTGCTTTGGGCGGAAAATGTTGTTTTGCACTCAGCATTCTCAAGAATTCTGTTTAGTGACTTGATTCTCCCTGGTGCTTCAGTTTTTTTTTGTTTTTTTTTTGTTTTGTTTTGTGAATAAGCATCTGGCCTGGTGCAAGATCCAACTATTATCACTCTTTCTGCACTTCAGGATAATACCAAGATACACAGTATCATGAAGGTCCCAACACGCCACTGTGTCTTAAAGTGACAGTGCGCCATTTACTGATGTCTGGCTGAAATGGAAATTATGCTGATTTATTAAAATTGTAATTAGCTGGGGTCGGGAATTTTAGTTGTATTTCTTTTCTTCTTTGATAGAAACATATTCAGACTATATGTAAACGTTGAAGACTCAATCGATAGCAGCAGCCCTGTTTAATAGCAATATATTTGTTTTGTTGTTTTTTGCTATGAAATCAAATAATTGTAAGACATGAATAATTGTTAGTTGAAGCCCACATTGTGATTAAATCTATGACCAATCACATATATCCTCCTAACCACCAGATCCGATCAGACCATGACAAAAACCGCTCTCTGAGATACAGCGTGACCGGCCCAGGTGCTGACCAGCCCCCCACCGGTATCTTCATCATCAACCCAATCTCCGGGGAGCTATCTGTCAACAAGCCCCTGGACCGGGAGCACATCCCCAACTTCCACGTGAGTCCAACGCAATGGTTAAACCGAGCAGATTAGCACGCTCTTTAACGGCCTTTATTTTGCAAATGTTTTCCCCATCAAGACAAATGTGCGCTGTACATTCCTGCCAGTTGGCACGTGCTCAAGGATCATGTGTAGTCCAAACAGTCCCGTCAGACTTGATAAAAGTGCAGCTTAATGAGAGTCTCCCAGGAAATCTGACGTACTCGTCTGAGAATTTAAAGGATTCAGTTTGAGGTTCTTGAGTGAACGGAGTGTGTGTTGGATACATTAAGATAACCTTCGGCTTCTTCGGGGACTGATTTATTCATTAGCATCACATTGCATCGGTCTGCAAATTATATACTCTAGGATTTAAATGAAAGATGGGAGAAGTCTTTATGGCGTGTGAGTAGTGCGTATGCGTCACATAATCCACAGTTTTCTCCATACTGGCTCCATCTGAGCTATGCATTTACGTGTACAATCAGCAATACAGAATCAGACCAATATTCCTTCAGTTCAATAGTTCACTGTGGCATCATTTTTGCTGTAAATTTCTCCTGAAGGTTTTTGCAACGGTTGGTCTGTGATTTATGCTCACACTAAAGATGCACTACGCTGATAGGAACAATGTGAAATAGAGAAATAAGATTGTATCCTCTCTCAAGAGGAGACAGTGAAAATGTAGCTAAAGGACTTGTGTAGACGAGCAGTTATCTGGAACTAAATCTAATCTTTGTTTCTGTTATGCTGGACCTGTGGGAAGGTTTTTGTTCTTTACAAAAACAGAATTTCTCCCTCTGTTACGCTGGTCTCAATAAAGGGGATTTTCTAAATAGTTTCGTCTTCTACAAACACTGAGGGACTTTAAGTGATAGTTGGTTGTGTTGCTTGTCACAGCAATTTAGTGGTCGGTTTGTGGTTTGTTCCAGTGTATTGTTTGCAGAGTTGAGAAGTGTGTTTCTGAATGGCCCATTTGAACAGGACTACCATCCAAATGTGTTTCTAATTATATATATTTCTCTGCAGCTGAGAGCTCACGCGGTGGACCTGAATGGCAACCAGGTAGAGAACCCCATCGACATCGTGATCAACGTGATCGACATGAATGACAACAGACCCGAGTTCGGCCATCAGATCTGGAATGGGACCGTTCCAGAGGGTTCTAAGCCAGGTGAGTCATTCATTTCACGTTATGCTGTGTGAGCGGCAGAGCGGCTGTAGTCTGAGCCTCGGGCTTCACATTCTTCCATACGGTCCACATCAAACAGCACTGATGGCTCCTGGGGTGCCTGTTTTGTTAACTTTGGTACTATTAAGAAGTAAAGTCGTCAGTTCTGTTTCAAGAAAGCAGCAAAGTACATTGGATGATGTCACTATCACAGGGTCAGGGTTAGTTTTAAGTTTAATGGCAGCATTAACCTGTTAAACACGGTTAACCACACATTTAATTTACTTTAGAAAAAGGAATTAAATCTCTTAGGTAAAAATTATTGGATCATTTAAGTGGATCTTTTTCACATTAAAACCCATTATTAACCCTATGAACCTGCACAAAATCCCTTAATTATGAGAAAATTCACAAATCAGCCAGTGAATAAATCCTTTGAAACCTCTGACAAGTGAGTAATATAATCGGTTTATTATTTTTTCAATTGATTGACAATGCAGAATGAATACAATGGATTCATTCAAGCCGTATCCTTAGAAAGAACAATGATACATAAATAAAAAGGAGTAGACAAAAGAACACAACTCACAACAGATCTGTACAGCATCAAATGATAAGTAAAATACATATAACAGTATGGCCCAATGTCAAGGAGTGAGGAGAGTTGAAAACTCATCAGCTCTCAAAGAACTGAAATAAATCGCAAATGCTCCCCAAACACTAGGATTTTTTTCTGCAGAATTCTGTAATTTTTACGAGTATTGCATCATTAATTGTGTCTTTGGTTTCCATAAAATTACCTTAATTAGAGCTGCATGGACATAATTTTAGCACTTCCTGAAATCCCATCTTGACATAAATGATATCTTTAGAAAAATATTGTATCAGCTTCAAATTAAAATAAAGGATTCAACTATTTTTGGCAGCAAAACAGGGCCACTGCTGAATACCCCAGCTCATCTTACACCCACTGTCCTATGATAGGCAAAAAATATGAGCAGATCAGTAGCAAAATGACATTTCTGTAACTTTTAAAATAATATATACACAAATTAAAGTGTTTACTCCACATCTTTTTATCCCCTAGGAACATTCGTTATGACTGTAACAGCTGCTGACAAAGATGACCCCAAAACAGCTAACGGGATGCTGCGGTACAAGATCCTGTCACAGAATCCCGAGAGCCCAACCTCCAATATGTTCACCATCAACAACAAAACAGGAGGCATCATCACGGTGGCAGCAGGCCTGGACCGAGAGGTGCCTCAATTTTCCCTCTTTGCCTTTTACTTTGTTGTTATTTCACTTTATGATTTGTCTGGGAGCCTTTGAAATCCTCTTTCTCTTCTGGTTGGTTAGTTTGTGAATATAGCCGCATTGAAATCACATTGCATAGGCATAAACAATAAGCGAGGCTTTCATTAGTACAGCCATCCATTACATGATTAATTTACTTCTTTGGTTTGCCGCTTGTTGCGTTCCTACATGAAAATCAACATAGTTTTCCGTGTTTACATAAATGAGCTGTGCGTCGTTCAAATATGATGACTAAATAGCCTAGGTATTTTCGCTATCCCGACTGTCTGGGAACTAATGAACCAAAATGGGGTTTGCTGATTACAAACTAAACCAGAGGTAGAACTGGACTCCGCTCCTTATTTACACTTACAAGGAGATGGCGCGCATCAGTGAGCTGTTAAACGTTTCCTCCCTCCACGTCCGCTCTTCCTGTCTTTCCTTCCTCCTCCAGAAGCTCCATGTTTGTCCTCCTTCTTTGTCCTGCGCTGTGAATGATACTCCTTCGCCTAATTAGATCATATTGTTGTCTGACAGAGAGAAAAAAAAGAAAGGAAAATAAATAAAATGATGTATAAAGCTCAAGCCAGTTGGTGCGATTCTAGTGGGGGCAATCTGGCTAGGTGGCTGCTCAATCACTCCCACCCTGGGGCCACAGTTTTATGTCCGCCAGTTGCCACCATGAAAGTAATTTGCCCGATTCTCATTACCTAGCAACTGGCCTGTCACCTGAGTGGCTTTTAATGTGGAAAGAGGCATATATTCCCTTCAGGAGGATGTACACAGCACAGGCGCAGCTTTCGCACATGCACGCAGCTCACGATTCCTCAATATTGAATAAATGAGTTCTAAAAAAGTCACCATTTGTTATCATAATTAGGAGACGAGACAGTTCTTATTTGTTTCAGGTTCAGTGTAGCAGCCCTATCGTACGTATCCACATTCTGCGAACACAGCTTTACTGATGTTATTAGGGACGAGAGCACACCGAGACCTCATTTTATGATGTTACAAATGTTGCAAATGTAAATATGTCTTGCAATTGGATTTTGAGATGTTTTGCTCATCTAAAAAGAAAGAAAAAGTTCTTGAAACAATTGAATCTGGAAGAAGAAATGTTAACTTCTTAGCTCTGTAATGCAGACTTTGAATGCTCACCTGAAAATGTTGCATCTTAATTGTTTTGATTGCCTCTACTAGTAGCTACTGCAGTCTCAACAAAATCATAATCAGCTAAATGTGCAACGTTTTGTAAATGAAACGATCTATTGTTCATTTGTGTGTCGCTGCACAAATCATTTAAAAGAAATGTTCAAAAAGAAACATGTTTTAATCCTCTTACTGTTTCTCTTACCTTCAATTCCAGAAAGTGCCTCAGTACACGCTGATCATCCAGGCCACTGACATGGAGGGAAACCCCATGTACGGTCTCTCCAACACAGCCACCGCTGTCATCAAAGTCACTGACATTAATGACAATCCTCCAGAGTTCACTGCTGAAACGGTAAGAAAATCATGTCAGAGATCCCGGCACAGTAATCTCGGTGAAGGCACCAGAACGACCCCGTTTTCACCCCGTTGTGTGTGTACGCGCTCAGCCGTCAGTTATGCTTGCCCAGCATTTCTGAAGCCACACTAATACACAAGTACCCAGCCATGCGTTAACTGTTACATCCTCCTCCAAATGTTGACATATGCAACTGCGGGGGTGTCTAGCCGAGTGAAAGATGCACTAACGGTGCTTGTGAATCACTGAAATTTGTAATGTTACTGTTGAGCTATCAGGAAGGGACAGAATGAGATGACCGGGACGCCATGATAAGTCGCCATAGATGTCTATTTCCCGAGATTGGTCCTGCTGGGCTCGGAAGGAGCGCACCGCGTATTTTCTGCTGCCACAGCAGTATCTCTAACGGCTCTCCGTTCTGTATTTTCATGGTTTATTCATGTAGTTCTTCGGTGAGGTGCCTGAGAACCGGGTGAATGTCATTGTGGCGAACCTGACGGTGACTGACAAGGACCAGCCCAACACACCCGCCTGGAACGCTGTCTACAAAATCACCGGGGGCGACCCCACCGGCAGGTTCTCTGTGCCCACTGATCCTACCACTAACGAGGGCCTAGTAACGGTCGTCAAGGTAAGATCGGCCCTTGAAACTCCACCCACACAACCCATGGGAAATATTTACCTTGAGTGCATTCTGTAGCAACCTGTGAGCTGAATAATTTGTGGAATTTGATATTATTTACGTCACACTGAGAGGGTTGAAAATACGCTTAGACATCGTTACCACTATGTACTAGTTGCCCTGTGATTCAGATGAAACTGTTCTAATTTAAACGTTGTCTTGCTTTAATGGCTGTAATAATTTTAACACTTTGGGATTAAGATTCAAAGCACGATTCAAATTTAATAAGTTTCAGATTCATCACACATTTTTTTCTACATTTTGAAAACATTTTCCAAATTCAGATCACGTTTCAGTGGCTTGTTGCACACCTCTTGCTGCATAGTTCACGCTGTAGTCTGTCCTAATGGAGCACGGACACACACATTCTCACATCTCAGCCCACTATCGTCAGCCAAGTTTGACTCCTTTGATGTGCTATCTCACCAATTTCACGTGACTCAAAACCACCGCCACTGTCTACTTTCTTGCATTTCCATCTGTCACTGTATATGCTCCATCATCATATGCACCATTTTACAGCCAATCGACTACGAAATCAGCAGGACGTACGTGTTGACGGTGGAAGCGAAGAATGAGGTTCCCCTAGCCAGAGGCATACACTCTCCTCGTCAATCTACTGCCACCGTTTCTATCAGAGTAATAGACGTCAATGAGAGCCCCTACTTCGACCCCAACCCCAAACTCATTAAACTGGAAGAGGGAATGATGCCCGAGTCAACGCTGACTACCTTCACTGCTCAGGACCCGGATCGCTTCATGCAACAAAGCCTCAGGTACATATTGAAAATTGAAACGGAGGCAACCGAGAATGCCAAGTGACAACACGCAGCCCGGTTGAAACATTGCACATCTTCACGGAAAATAACTCCAGCTCAGAGTCCTCCGCCTCCTCGGTCCGTTCTCGTTCTTTCTTAACAAGCCCCAATGTTACCTGCATTTCATCATTAGAAGTCCTGCTTCACACGGGCCCGACAACTGTTCAGCTGTGCCAGAGTTTATCAGCCTGAATACAGTCCGTATGGAATAAGCTAGTTTGTCCTACAAATGAGTCTGAACTACTGATGACAACCTACTTTGGACTCCACCAGGAGGCGTCTGTCTAAAGCAAGAATAATTACATAAAATTCGTGACATCTGAAATATTCATTCAAGCAAAAGCTAAAGAAATTACAGCATTTATCAGAAATACACGTCAAACAGAACTTCACAAAGTTGCATCTGGCTGAAATTTCAGCGTAAAGTTGGATGCTGTTTGAATTGTATACGATTGTTTTTTGACTTTCCTTTTGCTGTATTCCCCCAGGTACTCTAAACTCTCCGACCCTGCGAACTGGCTGCGGATTAACCCCAACACGGGTCGAATCACTACAATCGCCATACTGGACAGAGAGTCTCCCTACGTGAAGAACAGCCTGTACAACGCAACGTTTCTGGCTTCTGACAACGGTAAGGGGCTCAAGTTTTTAAAACCAACTGTAGTTAGTGTGATTCTGGGCGTTTTAGCCAGGCTTTTACAGAGACACACTCTGCCATTATCATTCAGACAATCAAGAGGAGATCAGGCTGCCTGGAGGAGGTCTAATGTAGCCTTCAAGGCCAGTCTCCGACTCAGCAATGTTCCGCACTTGAAAGTAGTGCACAAATGCATCTGAAAATTTCAGTTACACCCACAAAAGCACCATGCTTGAGGGTCACACTTGCAACAGCCACTCGATGCGTGATGGACAAGGACCACCTTAGTTAAAGGTTAATGCATGAGCAATCCCAAAATGTGGATACATTCACCTCTTTCCTGCACTGGCAGGATTTACCTCTGTTCAGTTTTACCCTGTTCTATGGAGCATAGCTTAGGCCAATAGGCTTAAAAACTCTACCAATAAAGAGGTTTCTCAGCATTAATGGGTCAGGATTGGATGACTAGCTCCTTTGAGCGTGGCCTGAATGGTAAAAAAGCCTCTTAGCCGAGTGAATACATAGAGGAGACTGAGAGGAGCGACAGTGGGCTCTGTTTGTCTGCTTTAGTATTCCCATCTCGTGTCCTTCATCAGGAAGATGTTCTTCACACACAGACAGATACACACTCAGACACACACTCCCCAAATGTTCCCATATCTCTCCTTCTGTCGGCCTCCTCACTTGAGATTAGATTCTCAGATCAGTATGCAGTTTGGAAAGGTTTTCTCCCACTGGAGTAAAGAGCTGCTGGACTATCCTTTTGTTACGAATGACCCAAACGCTGTGTTTTGCTTTTCTGTATCAACTAAATATGCACATTTTAAAAGATGAAATACTCACTTAAGTATACGTTTCCGCCCCACTCAGGTATACCGCCAGCCAGTGGTACAGGAACACTCCAGATCTTCCTTCTGGATATCAACGACAACGCACCGCGGGTGTTTCCTCAGGAGGCGGAAACCTGCGAGAAGCCAGAGCCCAATGCCATTAACATCACAGCGCTGGATGGAGACCTGAATCCCAATGCGGGGCCCTTTGCCTTTGAGTTGGCTCACAGGCCCTTAGATGTGAGAAGAAACTGGACCATCACAAGACTCAGCGGTAAGACCCAAACGGCGGCATCACAGAGGCGCATATCAGCTCACTGCTCTCACCCGTGCTTCTTTGTGCTGCGTCTTATTCAGCTAGTTTGCCACCTACTACGTCTGACTCGTCTTTATTGAATTAAGGAAGAATGACTTAACCTTTCTGAACATGTATAATAAGTGACTTTTATTAATTAGCTGGAAAATTGGAAAATTTGTATACAGCCAATTGCTTTGCAATTAAATCTCCGTAAATTGTCCTTGATCTTTCCATATGCTGAGCAAGAGAAAAGTAATTTGATTAAATACCAAATAGCAGAAAGTGGTGAATGCTGTGACCCACAGGACAGAGCTCTTTGTTTTATGTGAGCTTTACCAAGCAGTCATTAATTGTTTATGCTAATATGGAACACAAACATGAGCAGAAGGCCTCATTTGTTGTGTCTTCGCGATTAGGTGGGGTGAGTTGAGAGAGCAGTGCATATTTCTTAATAGGATAATAAGCGTTTGGATTATCGCAGCTGTGAATTTAGTCTAAGCGGCATTATCAAAAAGGTATTCGGGAGATTTCTAAGCTCCAAATATAAATCCTGAGCATGTTTTGGATTAGATGCATATTTGCAGTAATAATGGTATAATCGTGGAGTGAACAGGGCCCGTACAAATGACTGTTCTAAGTTTGGATGTAATCCCTAAGTGCCATCTCTGTTACCGAAACATTAACACATTGTGATTTTAAACGTGCACTTTCTCCACTCCATTCTTATTCTCTTACCTTTCTGTCTCCCCTCGCCTTTGATTCTCAGGGGACTACGCTCAGGTAAGCCTGAAGATTGGCTTTCTTGAAAGTGGCATCTACGAGCTCCCGATCATAATCACAGACTCAGGCAACCTGCCTATGTCCAACACCTCCTACCTGCGGATTAAAGTGTGCCAGTGCGACATTAATGGAGACTGCACGGACCAACAGCACATCATGGCTGCCGGTCTGGGCACTGGCGCCATCATCGCTATCCTCCTCTGCATCATCATCCTCCTCAGTGAGTCTCCACGCTCCCCCTCCCTATGAAGCAAATCACACTAAGTCACAGAGGGATTATAAAGAGCACCAAACATTATCTGACCTACCACTAGATTACCGCAGGATTACAGGGAAGATGGCCGTGATTAGGCTCCAATCCAAACACTACATCATTGGATCCGATTACATTCATGTGAAAATATGTTACTTATTATGCTTTGTAGTACGAGATGCTCTCTGTCGTTCTCCCCTGCCTCACTGCTTCTCTCTCGGCCTCGTTGCAGTTCTGGTGCTGCTGTTCGTGGTCTGGATGAAGCGACGTGACAAAGAGCGTCAGGCCAAGCAGCTTCTCATTGATCCTGAGGATGATGTGAGAGACAACATTCTCAAGTATGATGAGGAAGGTGGAGGAGAGGAGGATCAGGTAGAGTGGTGACACACACACACACACACACACACACACACTTGCAAAGCGGTAGCATCCTTCAGCCCCCATGTAAGTTTACACCAACATGAGCAGGCAGAATAGTGTCCAGCGGTCACAATAGCCACAATGTCGTTTAGATTCATTAAAAGCTAACATCTGCTAACATAGCAACGCATGGAAAAATGAAGCACTGTGGGTGAAGGTTGACGGCATAGAACAATCAATGGAAATAATGAGGATTTTTGAGGCAATTTATATCCTCAGAGCACAATTTGGAATAACACTACTCACACTCGTGAATCCGTGGAGAAGCTGCCCCTCCGTGTTGTCTTCCATGCGGTTCAATTCTGGCGAAACTTTTTCTTTACGGCCGGCTTCCCCTATTACTGCTGCATCTTCTCCCAGAAACATCATTATTAGAGTAATTTATCAGATCCAAACATTTAACACTCACAGTAGGTTTAACATTATTGCAACCACCTTTTTGCTGTTTATGGCCTTTCACGTTGATTCATTAAAGCTATGAGTTCATTCCTACCCATTTATTACATTATGGACAGCTAGACAGGGCCACAGATTTAGATTACAGGCACAATGTATAGGCTTATTCCCTACACTAGATTAGAGACAGGGAAAGGTCAATGTACATCAATCTGGTATGCTAAAGTTCATTGCCGCTGTGTTCTTTGTCAATGATCGCATCGATTGCCGGTGAAGATAGAAATACTGTACCCAATCCTACCGTACATCTAAAACGGAACAGAATCAAATTCTCCTTCCAATCGCAACGCAATGAATAAAACATACCGTTTTGTTCTTGTGTTGGCAGTAATTTCTTTATTCCTCCCCTTTCCAAAACTCACACGCAGCTTTACATTTTGTTCAAAGGGGGGGGCACATAGAAACTGTGTGCTCTTTGTTCGGGCGGAAAATTCACTCGATATTTCTACAAAGTCCGTCTGCCAGCACACACACATGGCGTACACTTATTGTGCATTGTGTTAGGCATGTTCATTATGCTGCAGCTCACAGCCGTCCAACATTTCTTTGTGAATTAGAAACGGTACTTTTCCAGCTGAAGACGGCCACTAAACAAGTTGCGGGGAATCGAAAAGTGGAATCAATAAGGCAAACGCATTTCGATCTAATTGGTTCTGGAAATATCGGCGCAGCTCCCTCATCTAGAACCGCGTTGCAGTTCACAACCCATAACACACACAGGCGCTCATATTAATACACGATACCACAGAAATGCAGCGCCACAGGCATCGATATTGTTCTATCTCTGTATCACCCTCTACTGATCGAACGCTCACACACACACACACACACACACACACACCAATTCAATTGTCCTAATGACCCCTTGTTAGCAGAATGGAATCATTTCATAAAAAGGCAGTAATGTGAGAAATGGGATGTGTTCTCGCTGCAAGCTGAACTGCTTCCGTGGCTTAGGTAGAGCAGGAATGAGTGCGGACCCCCGGCTGACCCAGCTCAGTGCTAAATTAGCCTCAGAGACTTGTAATTGGTAAGCTGATGTCATTACGAGACAGACATCTGCTACGTGTAATAATGAAGCTCTGTCTAAGGTAACAATACGACTGGAACGCCATTACACATCTGCCCGTGATTACGCAGGACGGACAGCATGCGAGTGTGTTCACCCACTCGCTTTCACACAAACTTGTGAAGCACAACTTGTTGAAAAAGAAACCGAACACCCTTCAAAGACACGGAAGAAGGCGCATCGATTCACTGACCGAAAACTAGATTCCATTTGGAGTGGTGCAGAGAAAGAGAAAACGCTCTCGTGTGTGGAATCGGGGAGTTAAAAAAAAAAAAAATGGGCTTGACTTTTCCAACTCTGTGGTCCTTATAATGACCATCACTGTTCTCCTCGTCCCCCGCCGGGAGGGAAATGGAAGTGTCAGACCATTTGTCGCCCCGTATGAATGATTTTAGTTGCCGATGCCGTCGCCCTGCTTCGTGGCGCTCATTTAATCGAGGACAGCTGATCGTGCCGCGCTCGCCAGCCAAAATATGCAGAAAAAACAGCAAACGGAGGATTTTAGCGGATTGAAAAATGTTTCACCAGATGAAACTGAATAAAGAAATATGTTAATACTGCACAGATACACCTGTAAGATCAAATCCCTGCCGTAAACTTAGCATTTATCAAGTTAATATTTAGTTTAATTTGTTGAACGAAAAGGTATGTACAAAATTGATTAAGAGCTTAAGAACTCGGCAGTAACAGAGGCTAAGTTGGGTTATTATTTAACTGTGGGGGTGTATCTGTTCGTCTTCTCTACCTGTGGCAGCTATTTCAGCGGGTCACTGTATGCGTGAGGAGTCGATTCCCTGAAGGCGACCCGACCCGTATGTCATTAGACCTTCCCGCTCAGTCCGGCCATTATACGGCCGTGTTCCGATTGCTGTCACCAACTGCTGACCCCTAGAGAGCAGCACTCCGGGGAAGGTCGACCGGGAATCAGCCTGAAACCGAGCAGAGATGACGTCCGAGTTACATACGAAATAATCAATGCGTTTGTTTTGGCTTCGCTTATTAATAAGAAACCGAGTCGGCGTTTGCGCATTACGGCATGATTTATATTTATTCCCGTGCTTGTATCGGACCGGCTGCGGCTCTCCTCTCACCGTCCACGCAAATGAGCAGGCAGGCATCTGTGTGCGTAGGTACATGTCCATCCGAGCACAGACAATTTTGAAGGAGGGATATTAGAGATGGATGGATTACTGAAAATCTTCTAAAGAGGGAACAATCCATCATACACGCTTATTAGGCACACACCGCCATTCTCAAATGTCATTTTCTCTATCATATCTGCTGTCACCATCTTACTATGCGATCCATTCAGCTCAGCCTCTCTCTCTCTCTCTCTCTCTCTCTCCCTCCCTCCCTCTCTCCCCCTCTCCATCTCTTCACTCGTTCTCCTCCTCTTTCCCTGCCCATGACTTTGCACAAACTGTGAGCCATTCAGGTTGCCTTGGTAATGTTAATAGGATTAGAAATGGCTTACGCATATCCACCATCCCGTGTCTGGGCATTGATTAGAGCAAAATCGCCTCCCGCATGCGCGCACGCACACACACACACACACCACACACACACACACACACACACCCTGCGAGCTTAGATATCTGGTTCTTAGTCTTAACGTGACTTCATGCTCCTCCACTCCCCTCCCTAAATTCTAATTTTAAAATCTTTAATCCCAACTCCAGTCAGTTCAACTTTAGCGGCCTTAAAGCTCAATAGAGTCAAGATGTGTTTACCTGTTAAAGTCACGGAGCCACTTTGGTGTCTGGTCTAACTCCCATCTGCCTCCCCGCGTTCCCCCAGGATTACGACCTGAGCCAGCTACAGCAGCCGGATACGATAGAGCCCGACGCCATCAAGCCTGTGGGAATCCGTCGTCTGGACGAGAGACCCCTGCACCCTGAGCCGCAGTATCCCATGAGGTCCGCAGCACCCCACCCTGGAGACATCGGAGACTTCATCAACGAGGTAAAAAAAAAAAAAAACAACAACAAAAAGAAACACAGCCACACCGGACAGGATTATTAACAACACCGCAATTGTTTTGCTGCGCCGTGAAAGCAAACGCAAGGAAACGAACTGAGATGAAAGGATCGGCGCTGTCATGGTTTCATTTTCAAGTCCAATGACTTTCGTCTCGTAAACTTGTATCTAAAGAAACTGTTTGCTTAGTAGATTTCAGCCCTGTAGTGAAAGAAAATTAAATCAATTATCAGAATTGTTTTCATCTTTTCCCAGCAAAGAGAAGAAGAAGAGAAAAAAAAAACCTACAGTCTTCTCGTATGTATTTGTTCAGCCACAAATGCGTCTGATACTAACTCACTTAGATATAATTGGTTTTTTCTCTCTCTCTCCACTTTCCAGCACAGCAACGTTATAGATGTGTCTGCGTAGAAACAGGAGATGAGAGAAGCAATACATTGGCTTTGTATCGAAGGGAGCTGTTGAGCGTGCTCGTGTCTGCCCGAGGCCATCATTGACTCCGGCATGAAGGCAGACTGTAAAACGAAAAGAACAGTCATGTATTTTTCACAAGCTCCAACAGACAAGAGTTCCACAGCATTACAAATGGAGCTCTTTCCCAGTTTCTTTTGGATGGCGCCCATGTTTTTAGATTGCAACTCCATATTTCAGCTCTGCTCCACAGCCAAATATCTCCAATCCACTTGGGCCTCAATCAATTTCGCCATCACGCCGTGTCATAAATACACAGAGTACAGTTCTCATTACGGCCGAGGTGGAGACAGATGTGATGTTTCTCGCTGGTGGAGATTGATGAAATGGTTGATATCTTGGTTGTTTTAGAGACGGCTAACAAAGCGAAGATCCTGACCCGGGAGCAATAAAGCTGTTTTAGTCCCAGATTTGACTGTCTGTAATTGCGTTTTTCCAGCGCTCGGCATACCTCCCCCGAACGGCAAACATCAGACTCATAAGTTTGTGATATGTAAGGGACAGTGGTTGTGTTTGGCCGGTGTTATTACTTTCAGGATGTGCATAATCGGCACCTCACCTTCCAACCGAAGTCTCACCTTTATTTCCTGGAAAATTTGATTAAGCCAAAGCAGGGAGCACCACCCGGGTTCCACCACCCAGGTTCAAGATCTGTAGGCACAAATGAGAGAGAGCAAGGTGGTAAACGGCTTTAAAAGTCAGTCATTGTAGATTCAGATTCAGCAAGCCAACGTGGCTGGCAGACTTTAACCCTTAGAAAGAGCAGGATTGTAAATAAACAGGTTGGATTAGGCTAATTTTGAAGATATATAATAAGAAGATATTCGAAGTTGACGCTGAAGGAATCAAACCTGTGGACAAAATCTTTGCATGTGTCAAAGACAAAAAGTTAGAAGTTAGTTAGTAAACTGCATCACGAGATTTTTGCCATTTTCGTTTGCTTCTGATCCTAACTGTCATTGGGAGTCATTAAAATAGTTTGAGCCTCACGTTTGACTTTCCAAAACCCGCAGAAGCCGACACGACCAATAACGACGAGCTGCCAGGGAGAGAGAGAGGGAAGCTCTTAATTCAATTAAAGCGACGAAAAATTAGTTTTAGCATAAGGACTCTGACCTCACAGTGGGACAAACAAAGGTCCATTAGTCAACTCTTAGTCCGTTCCCTCAGAGGGAGGGAACATTAAATACATTAGCGGCGACTTCATCACGACCTCCGTCGGTCGCAGGTGGACGCGGAGGTCGCTCGCTGCCACCGAGGGAGGGGGCAGATGATGAAGCGATCGCATTTGTTGTTTTGCATACCGCCTCCCTTCCGATGAACTTTAACACCACGGGCAAGGTTGTCGCTGAATAAGAACGCCAGCGAGTCTGAGCGCTCGTCCCGATGGTTATCTCTGGGACGGAGTAACTCCCTAAAGTGAGGACAGTTCACCATTTCACTAATGGGGGCGATTGTCTCCAGCACAGTGGCTGACTGGGTTTTAATACAATTACAGGACCGGGTTCTTTGTCTGACTAACCTTATGAAACTGCCAGAGGGGTTTCGGTTCGAGATGGAAAGGGCCGTAACCAGCAAAGCAATTACGGTTGTAATTGTAATGAACGATCCATCTGTCATATTTTGCTTCAAACGATCAGCACCGCGGCCCTGAGCGAATACTTAACGAAAGCTAACAAGTGGAAAATAATCACTAAGTGCTCGGGCACTTTAATTCAATCCATCGTTTTATTTGAGAGCACATCGGTACTGTATAACGGCAGGATGGAGGATCCTATAAATCTTTGATTCGCTTCCAGTGAGCAGACTTGTTTCTCTCAGTTATGTTGCTCCACTTTTTTTCTTTTTTTTTTTATAAAATTCATTTATTATTTGTTAGGTGTCCTCAGTTGTGGTGAAAAGAGAGAAAAAAATAGGCTCGGATCCGAGGCACATCTTGGCCAAAGCGCGTTTCAACTGCTAGATTAGCAATCCATCAAGTCTCCAGAGTCCCGTTAAGGAATGAGGCTGGAAATCAATAGCAATCCATGAGGACCTCTTATGACGCTATGAGGACTTCTGGGAACGTTGAGTAGAGTCTGCAGAGGAGAACGACGCCCACCGCCACGAGCCGCGAGATAACACTCACGCACACAAACAGGCAGCTCCCATCTCATCCAGTCCATACTAGTCAGAAATAAATGAAATATTAAGCATCTGGATTGAAGATGATTACAGACTCACACCGCCTGTAGAAGGACATTGGGGGAGGGGAACACGGGTCAGAGGGGAGAAGGAGCCTCATCAGTGCAGAGGATTCCAGGGATCTGAGGGCTGCTGCCTGTGCTCAATCTTGACTTTTGATCAAGCACAGGATAATCCCTCATCCCAGAAGCATGAGCAGTATCCCAACCAAAAAACAGAGCGAACTGGCACCGACATCAGAGCCGATTAATCCAGACAAGGACCCGATTTCCTCAACACGTAGGAGGGAGAAGCACTGAGCGGTGTTAGAAAAGATGAACTTGTGTGTGTGTGTGATGTGGCTCACTTCTTGTTGTAGACAGCGTTGGTGTGCAGACGACATTTAATCTCATCCGATTGTGTCTTTTTTCTTCTGTGCAGGGACTGAAGGCAGCAGACAACGACCCCACCGCGCCTCCCTACGACTCCCTGCTGGTGTTCGACTACGAGGGCAGCGGCTCCACAGCCGGATCCCTAAGCTCCCTCAACTCCTCCAGCAGCGGGGGTGACCAGGACTACGATTACCTCAACGACTGGGGCCCTCGCTTCAGAAAACTGGCAGACATGTACGGCGGAAGCGACGACTAGGACACGGAGCCGCTCCTTGTGGGG
>OMNV01000425.1:20219-45400 GCA_900303265.1 Brotula barbata | reverse complement strand
GGGGGGGATGGTATGGTATGACACGCTCGGCACTAATTGCTCAATCAGCTTTAAGACTGGAGAGGTTTTTGGATTTAAGTCTTGTGGATAACCATATGTACTGGAAATTATACATCTGACGCCAACCATACAAATAAAATGCTAATTTTGGAGCTAAAAATCGCCTCATTATTTTGTTTTTGCTTTTTGATCAGACTCACCATTGTTTCGGGGGCTTAATTGGATTGTGAATTGTACGATTTATCTCACAGAGCAATAGCTTTAAACAAAAAAGTTCATTGTACAATATTTTACCAGAGGGGAGAATAAATCATTTATAGCCTCATTCATTAGTTGGCGGAACAAAAGCAATATGCTAAAGGCTCACACAAGAGCATAGATGATAAGTTACATGGCTGGGAGGAGAAGACAAAAACAATAAGCTACTTTCTGCAACGCTTTCTGTCTGCCCCTAAGCCAACTCAAGGTCAAAAGGCCAGAAAAACACCACATTCATCCAGTACCTGTTGGTTATCGGGGATTTGGAACAAAGCGGAACAGCGGTCAGCAGACTTGACCTCAGGTTGAAGGACGCCTCCAAAAACGGCCTCTGGGGTCTGCGTGTGTATCTCGAAAACCAGAACGGGGGAAGCAGCATTAAATGGTAGAACATTAGTGCAACTTAATCAACAGCATAGCGGCCATCACAGCTAGCCAAGAAACCACAAGGTATCACTGTGAAACTGTAAAGAATACTACAAACTCACATTTGACGGCTAGGAATTCATTTCTTACTTCGTTGGTTGTCTTGTCCTTGTCCAAGGTAACCTCTCTCCGTGTTTCCCTCTGTAAGCTCACCCTCGGACGAATTACGATTTGTGAATACTGGCGATATCTATAGAAAAAAGAAAGTAAAGTTATGTTAATGTACTCCACATACCGTAGCACACGAGTTCTTCTTATTATTTGCCAGAGTCAAGAGAATTAGTCAGACGCAGCGTTCAACAAAGACGCGCCCGAAGCGGAGATGTTGGGTTAAGTACGAGAGTCGGATTAGAATCAGCAAATATCACTTCCTTTAACTCGGAGCTTTAAAACACAGATGGGAAGATTTAACGCGTTTCCGTTTGTTGCAGGCACAGATGTGGTAATTAAGTGACTCAACATCTCGACAAGCCCCTCATCAGATCCGGAGCCGGCTCTATGTTTTTAGGGTTTTACACGCAATCCTTAACAAGTCACAGCACCGATATCGCAGTGGAAAAGCCCTCCTTTGCACGTAAAGTTCCAAATTCCACATGCTGTAATGTACTCAAGCACCCAAAAAGCGGCCTCAGTGAAGAACGGTCGCTGTAAAATGATAAATTATTCATTACTCGCGCTGAATTATTCATAATCTCTCAAAAAGTTCAATATTTTTAGTGTGAACAAACACGTTTATTGCACTGGAGGCTTTAGAAGGAAGCAGTAAAAAATTTGGAACAGATAAAAAAACTTGTCATACCAGATTAAAAATCCAAATAATCGAAGATTTTTCACCTGAAAATTGTCAAATAAATAATCTGGGACATGTCATGCTTTTTATTAGTTCATCTAATTTTAGGTTGTACGGTAGAGTCTTGTGTTTTTAGGTTTTTATTTTTATCTTTAAATCAAAAGAGGATGACCAAAACCTCTACGGTGTCTCCTTTAAAGCCACCGAACGGACTTAACCAATCCCAACAGGAATCCAGGAATCAGGAATCGATTGAGTGCTCTGTGAAAAACAACACGTCTCCGTGGCGCCTCAGCGATTTTATAAAATGTCGTTTTTTTTTTAAGGCCATTTACGTTCAAACTATGCTGCTGACCACCATGTGTTTGTACGCTGCAGCGTCGGGTGATATTTTAACGTTTACTTACCAGATCTGATTGCCTTTGACTG
Organism: Brotula barbata; assembly: GCA_900303265.1. Lineage (NCBI taxonomy): Eukaryota > Metazoa > Chordata > Actinopteri > Ophidiiformes > Ophidiidae > Brotula > Brotula barbata. The sequence goes on along the minus strand of OMNV01000425.1, from coordinate 43,497 downwards.
GAACCTTATGGATCCCGGCGCTTCTTCAAAGCTGTTCGGCATGAAGCTGTAAACTCAGACAGAGATTAGGGATTTTTAAGGTGAAGCAGCAGAAATCATATACAAAAAAATATTGTGTCATTCCATCAAAACAGGTTTACTACCTACCTCCGTATTTGCACAGCGCGGGTTCCATCGGGGTCCGTTCGAAGGCCTACGGTCCCGGTAAGCGGGCGCCTCGCGTCTCCGGAACGCCGCAACGGTCAAAACACAATTCCATCACCCTGCGGCACTTCAGATGTCAATGAGCCGAACATTAGCTGCGCGATATGGTGACAAACTTTAACGCGCAATAACTTGTTGGGGTGATGACTTTACATGAAGCCATGCGATAAGTCCAAGATTAATGTGTGCAATATCAAACAACGGCCACTTTGACACGCCGCGAGCGGAGAGCATAAATTCAGACCGGTTATTGTGCAAAGTTTACGCATCAAATAACCGCCGAGGTGCGTCAATTACATCATCATTTTTCCCCCAGGCCATTAACCCCAAGCGATCGTTCGTGTAAACAAAGTGTGTAGTTTGGCGTGTGTCCGTCTGCACCGTGTTTCCCCCTCTGTGTGTCCCGTACAATCCTTCAATAAGTCCGATTTGTGTTTTTGATTAGATGCGTGCCTATTTCAGTATTTCAGATGTACCTTCGGTACCATTACATCATACAGAGAGGCTGAAAAGCTTAGTACGCTCAGCACAGCACCGCAGGATATAAAGAACCCTGTCCGGTCCTTCCTCGCCTTTAACTCGTCTGCAGGCCCTCCCACCCTGCCATATTGTCATCCTGATCTTTAGATTGCTCCAACGGCTTCATATCCGCCGAGGAGTCGAATCCTGTTTCATTTTGAACCCTCAGCAGGAGGAGGAAAAGGAAAAAAAAAAGAGGAAAAAAAAAAGAAAAGAGAATTGATATTCCAGCACCGCACTTCAATTTCACAACACGGATTATCCCCGAAGGAACGCTGGCAATCTAAGAGAGCCGAGGACATAAAGGCGCCTGCTACACCGCTGCCTCGCTCTCTACGCCCAAAACACACCGTATATGTTTGCATTCATAGACGGGCGGTGTTAGGGACCGTTGAACAAACGCACGCAAAACACACTTCAGTTGGAACGAGCGAAACGCCGCGACAGATTTCCTGAAAACTTTACGATAACAATAGATACGGAGGATGATACTCGACAGCGAGCGACTTCATGGTAATTGCGACGCCGATTGCGTGCGAGGCATATTTTCATCATTTATTTGCCATATGGTCCAGTAAATTAATTGCTCCAAACAGTATCTCATTTGCACATTTTAGCTAGCCGACATAATGGGTAAAAGTAGTAATGCGAGGGAATCCAAATGCGGAGAAAATGATTTGCAGACTTAATCAATCTCCAATCAATCTCCAATCTCGTTATACACTGTATAATGACAATAAAGGGCATTCGAGTGGGTTGGAGACGCCATCGGTTTCATCTGCCGGGTTTGCGTGAATGACGCCGACGCCCAAAATTGGAGTCGAGCGCACAAGAGACACTGAAACGCAAAATAGGGTCCAATCCAAAAGAATAGATAAATAATGGAGCTATCAGACGCCATCCTCCAGCATTTGTCGGGCAGATTGTTTTCTTCGCTTTTATTCAAAATACTATCTGCAAAAAACAAGCATGAACTCGACTTACAACCTCCTCCTCCTAAGCACTCCCGAGATGTTTTCTTGGGAAAATGGCTGCAGATTGCTGTTCTTACAGGCACCCAGGGGCCCCTTTTATTGACTGTGAAACAACGCTTTCTCCAACCCGCCCTCACCAGCCCAGATTTACTAGACAGCCATGCCAGCTCGGTGTCTCGGCGGTCCAGCAAGAGTCACGGAGCCACCCGGCCTCCGCGGGGGGTGCGGGGAGGGGGGGCTGTCAACAGACGGGCAGAATACAGACGAGCGTCAGATGCAAAAAAGCTTCTAAGTTATGCTGCTCGTGACCTTTGCTGGACTTTGGGAAGATGGATGCTGCCCGGGCTATCGATAGGAATTTCCGGCTCGCAGCTCAGAGCGTATAGCCTCTGTGGCGTGCGTGCGTGCGTGGGGCCGTTGAATGAATAAGTAAATAGGACGGACGGGGAGAGAGAGAGCGGGCGGGCGAGTACATGCAGAGGTACTTGTGTGGAATTTTTCCAATTTCATTTCAACACCGCAGCTCTCCGACTGAGATATCTGATCAATTTGTTTGCATCGGGTGTATTTACATGCACGGCGGGGGTCCAGTATCAGTCTGACTAAGACTGATAGATGAGCACGTGAACCAGGGGATTCAACCGGTGGTCCTCGGCCCTCTTGTGGTCGGTAATGTCATTTTAATGCGAGATTAATCCGATCCATCTCAATAAAATTTTAGTACAGGGCTCGGCTGCAGACAGAAGAGGACAAAAGACTGTCCCAGGCCACCAATGGACTGACAAGAGGAGACAGATTGTGTCCCACTCACCCTGCCCACAAATCTCATTAATAGGTAAGAAGAAAATCCAATCTCAGCCCCACCCCCCCATCAGAGGTCCACAGGTTGAAAAACCCCCTGACTAAGACCTTAATCCCGGTCCCGGCTGATAATATCCGGACTGTTCTGGGTCTAAATCAACATGTAAACACATAAATCGCTCCGTTACAAACAATCCAGCGCTCCTGGCCACAATTTGCACGTTCCAATTTCATAAAATCAGCGATGATGTCTGGCAGGAGCACGAATATCTAAGAGGAAGACGGTGCACTTTGGAACGTCATCAAATATTTAAATGGTCGCAAACGCCGCGAAGGAAAGTAGAAAGAGTGAGAGGGGGGAAACGAGCACTTCGGGGGCCCGACTCCAAGCGAGAGGGAGGAGCGAGGGAAGATCTTACATGTAATCTGGATTATAAACGAGTTACCGCTCATGTAAACATCTCGGTTCAACCTGAGGCAGAGAGAGGAAGAGAGCCGCGCGGCGATCAGACCGGCACCGGGCCCTGATATACGGCCCCCCTCTGTCCTCGGCGACTCCAGGCAGATATCTGCACAAAGCTCTCCCCTCTGTTTCAGCAGATATTGTTCTGCCTCTGTTCACCATGCTGATTTATCAGCTCTCATTTATCAGGCCCTGTCCCCCCATTACTCTCAGTCCACACACACACACACACACACACACACCAAATGGTCGTAGAAGAGGTGGTGGGGGTGGCGCTCAGTGAGATGAAAATGATGAACGCTGTTTCTTCCATAAGATGCATATCGACTAAGCGTGTGATTCTCAGCTTGTGTATGAACTTTCAATGTCACTTTCTGCTGCTCCAGTGTGCACGGAAGGCATTTCTCATCTCGCTGTGGTTTCTCTTGCATGAATGGTTGATGTGCTCCACAAAGGACATGTAATCATGAAGCACTCACACACATTTAGACACCCAGGCCATCTCTGTCCGTCTCACACACACACACACACACACACAAGCACACAAACACACAAACACACACAGGCGCAGCCGGTATCACGATCACGAAGCCCCAAAATAAAACTGTTGTCTTAAGGCTTAAAACAAAAAGACAATTATGAAATCTAGACAAACGTTTTCCCTCTTCTATTCCCACGGGACGACAAACACGAATCCAGCCCTTTCATGCACAAATTAATAAATCACAAAGGAGCTGATTGCTAATAAAATGTATTCATACTGCCTGTTTTGAAGCACTTATCTGTCCGTGTCAGCGCTTTCATGAGCCTAATGGTGTTTACTTAGATGCAACACTGCGGTGCATATTTCCGACAAAGGACGAGGACGATGCCGTCTTAGATAGCGACGGAGGACGTCACGTTGCGGTCATGGAAGAGACAGCTGTGGCAGAGATCGCGTTAAAAGCTGGAGATAAAGATAATAATCACGCAGAAAGGCGTAAAGGTGACACGTTAATATCAGCGTGCACGACGATGGAGCGAGGAACGGAGAAGAAAGGGAAAATAAAGACTCCCCGGAGAGCCTTCAGATTTATTCATTCTTTTAAACGCTTGACATTCCATCACCCCGTTGTCATTAAGTCTTTATGTCCCCTGGCCACAACCACACAATAAATGGATAATTTCTCCCAATGAGAACAAATATGTTACTGTGGTCTTACGCCGTCCGGCGAGAGACTCGATGATCAGTGGCTAATAAATGTGCTGAAGGCGAGTCAGCCCCAGATCAATGTGTTGCTGAGTGTACAATGGCTCGCTTGTATTATTCGTCTGTATGGAAGAGAAATGAGGCCACTGGGTAGGCCGGCCTTTCCTGTCTACTGACTCCATTGTAGTCACCCATTCAAATGAATAGCCAAGGGCAAGAGTGACAAGCCATCAGCCGCACAGCAACAAAACTCCAGATTGGAGTCAAGAAAACATCAGTTTCCATTCACACCATGAATGGGACACATAATAACAAATCATTTTTCACAAGCCGTATTTGTTGGATGTGGAGAGAAATGTTGAAATGTCACTTTTCACATTGATTACAGCAAATTACACAAAACTGGGGATGTCAACACAGCAGGATTTGGACTTGGATACAGTCAAAGTATGTGATGAGTATAGGATGGTTTGGAAAAATGAAAAGGCCTTCAACGTTAGAAACACCTTGAATAAAGCTAAAGGAGCTCGGAGATTAGTAAAGTTAATGCAAACAGTTAAGGGGTTATATAAAGGACTTCAATAATCCATTAGTTATCGAGTATCCCATGTAGAAAAGTTGGAAAAACGTAATAATTTCTACAGAAGTTGTGATAAAAATGACAGTAACCTTTAAATTTCAAAGTTAGATAGAAAAGCTAATTTTCTGTGGTATAATAACATTAATGGGTTACTGATGTGAACATTCACCTTAAATGCATCAAAAGTTCTCAAAATAGAAGTCTTAAAGTGAATTCAATCAAAAAATCAATGTTTGTTTAGGCGGTCAAATATATAAAATTGAAAATGTGAAGAAATTGTCCTCAAACTATAAAAGATATAAAAGTCAAAAAGTGTCAAACAGATTCACACAGCGACCGCCTGACGTTAAACGAGTTTCCACTAATCTTTCTTCAGGCCATCATTTTTACAAACGCCTTCTCCTCCCGATTTCACCTTTTAGCCCCAATACTGAGCGCCGAGCGGCTTCAGAAGCAGCGAATGTCTTTGGTCTCCGTGTCAGAAAGTTTTTACATGCTGTGTCCTTCACAAGTCCAAAGTCCAGCAAGCACAGGTTCTACTCAGGAGGGATTTCACAAGTGTCACATTGGACTTCATGGCTCACCTCAAGTCCTTGGCTCATTTGCATGTCTCTTGTGGGTGTAGGAGATAAAAAAAAAAAAAAACCTCCCCCACACTGTTATTACTTTAATAGATGAAATCTCCAAAGTGTGTGTGTGTGATTTACAGTGGTACACACTTTGATATGGAGTGGAATAATTCTCTATCTTTTCACACCCCTCTCTGTTTTATTAAATCTAAAGTAACATTGCAAATGTTACCAGAATTTGGACTTGGACATTGTTGTCTATGGGGATTAACCAATGAATAACTATCAATTTGTAACACCTTAAATACTGGTAAATTAGCTGCGTATTGAGTACATTTTAAAGAAAAAAGTTTTGGTTTATTGAAAAGAAAATCTATGGTAGAATTATTACAATATTCTTGGATTTTTGCCAATTTTTCTGTTTTATCTGCAAGACATTTTGGGATTAAATATTAATGATTTTGGCAAAAATTTCCTTTATTTTTCTGAGTTTGTCCAAGAAATCAATAGCCTTCAGGTAATTCTTTCAAAATTTTTCATCGCAATTGACAATATTGATATATTTGACATCTTTGGGTGTTCAACAGAAGTTCAATCAGAGTTTCTGACATTTTTCTGAAATTCTCTCATTTCTGCTGGAATCTGTACACACTGTACTCACTCCTCCTATCTCGGTCTGCTAGAGGCTCTTTGAGGTATCAGGTTTTACATTCTGCATGAGGATGGAAGCGTTACACGATTAGCTACAATCTGACACCATTCTCATGCTTCTAACTGGATGACGCATAGAGGAAACATATTTGAAGGAAGGGCCAATTAGAACTCAACTTTACAAAAACATTGATCGTTGTGTTGACGAGGCAAGTCCTTAAATCCAAAGGAGACCAAATGTGATTGCTTGATTTCACCACATTTATTTGTTCAAACCACCAGTAGGGGTCTTTTTACATATCCACCAATCAACAAACCATAAGTTACCATAAGCATCACTGTTGATTACAAGCACTCAATACTCCGATTTCTTGTTTACACTGACAGAAATAACACGATTCCAGTTTGTTGGATTTACGTGACATAGCTGCAGGATGAGTGACACACTGAGGAAATACGTACAGATGAATTGCATCATAACATGGTGTACGTTTCCAAGTATTTATGCTGGTTTCTACCTTATTGTTGTGACTACATGACACCGAGTGTGTGGATGAAGAACATCAGGCTTGAATAACTTTCACTTAACTTTCTCTTTTCCTTTGTTCGCACAGAAAGCCCAACTGAACCAGCTCAGACTACTTGCTTACAAGATGGAAGTATTACATTACAGGCAAACAAACACACAGACAGCCCGGATAATGCCCGTTCCCACAGAGCCTACTGTGTGCAGCATGATGCTGTGGATGAAATTACAACTCTGGAAAATCCCTGGTACCATATTGTTTACTGTCAACAACGGCACGACTATACAGCTCTACACTACGTTAGTTGTCTTCTTTATCAATTGTTTAATCTCCACACCTGTGAGACAAAACCAGCTTTGGCAGCTGAGTTTGATTCCAAGTATCTTACCGCACTCGGATTCCTGCAGCAGAGACTTTTGTGTCTGCATCCAAAGACAGATGATGACAGCAGTGCCAATGCTAAGAACCTCATAAACTATTTACAGTTTATAAACAAGTAAAAACGCTCGCCTGCCAAAAAGGATAAATCATCTCCGTGACTTTCAGGCCCTAAACACAGAATGCTGAACAACTTTATTACCATAAGAGCAACGCGCACACACACACACACACACACACACACACACACGCACATTGGTATTATGCTTGATCAGTGAAGCGCATAGCTCTATTCAGCAAAGAAGGAACGAGGCCATCAAAAACACTTCAGAGTTTGATTTCAAACCATTCAAAGAGCAAATCAAATCATTATGTCATCTATATTCTTTACTCCTCTAACCCCATTATAAAGTTGTATGAAGTCATAAATCCTCTAAAATCCATAACTCCTTGTGGATTGTGCCCTAAATCACAGTACAATAACTTGAATTCATTCTAATTAAGTGCAAAATGTAGCAGAAATGAAAGCATTAACACAGGAAATGTCATGCACTTTAAAATGTTGCTTCATTGTTCCCATCCTCCGTTACCACAGCCGACCCGGAGATAAATGTGAGCCGAGAGTGATAATACTTCACTTTTTTCTGGTACTGTTGTTGTGAAACTTATTAGACTGGTTTTACTTTTAACATTTAAAGCCGAAAGTCCCGATAATGGAAGCGGTCGTTCACCAACTTGACGTTATTACTGCCTATGACCATTAGATGTCAGTCACAAGAGGGACACCCGAGTCAAACTAAGGATTATCAGATTGGGTCTATATTCAAAAACACTGGACTTTATTTTAAATTCTCATAAAATGCTCAACATTCCAAAAAAGTTTTAGGATGCATTCTGGGGGAATTTGCATGAGATTATCTAAATGAAAAGAATTTTAAGGGAAAGTCTATAAGTTCAGGTCTTTCTCTTCTTCACTTCACCAAACTGTAATGGGTCTGTAACAATACAAAACAGGTGGAAATAATTAAAGCAGGAAATGATTAAAAAGTAAAGGTTACCATCATGAATTTTAAGATTTTCTAAAATCATAAATCTAGAAATTAGTGATTTTTTTTATGCCTTCTCTACTTATTAATGGGTTACTAATTTAAAAAGGCCCATTAAATTCTCCCAGAGTCCTTTAAATAACCTAGAACTGTTTGCCTTAAAAAGCACTCAATCAGGAATTCATTCACCCGTGTTTAAGGAATAAAAGGCCACAGTATCCTTCATCCCTCAATGCCGGTCAGAGGGTTGGGAAAAGGTGGAAACCCACTTTCCGACATGTGGAAGTTTTGAAAGGCTGCATTTCTCTCCCAAGGTGGGTTTTCGGCCTCCACAGAACACTCACAATGCATTGACGTTCCACATTTCTGAATTAAATATTTGCATGTGGATTAAGCTCGCCGCCCCAGTAGATTCCCGTTTTCAAACTCAAGTTACAACCTCTGGGAAAAACGCATCAAGGTATCCGAGGAGCAGACATCAATTGCACATGAAGCCGAGATCAATAATTAATTTAATGACACACCACCGTTTGAGATCTGTTACTGCCCATTAATGCCTTAAATAGGCACCTTAGAGATGTCATTAATGCACATTAGGCTCGAAATGACTGCGCAAAGCTAGCATATCATTGGTCGGAAACAAAGGAGCAAGCCATTAAACATTTATGCGGCTAAATTATCCTTCACATGAATTCCCACGTTATAATATAGTAAAGAACCCAAATATGCAATGATGGTATAAGTCAGCCTGACTGAAGTGACTTTGGGTTGTGAATCAAAAGTGGAGGCTATTCTCACCCTGTCAAGGCACAGTGCAGCACAATAACGCGCTAGCATGACCTTGTTATCCTGCTGTCTTGATGTGAGATCCAACGCCATTATTGGCACGATACCATGATCAATCACACCTTATAATGAGAAAGAGGCCGAGCCCACTTCCTTCACCCGTTTCTTTGTTCCACTCTTGCCTTCTGACACATGCGACTGATTTTATCGTTCGAGCCTGGTTTTGACAATGAGTCGATTTTTCTTAGTCTGTTGTGGATTTGGTCTTCATGGTGACACAAGTGTCATTAGGCGAACGGGGAACACACAGTAAGTGTCATTCGTCAGGTTTCGCCCCCAGCGGCAGGTAATCACACACTAATGACAGTGCAAAGACAAAAAAAAAACAAGAAACTTCGGGCAACTTTTGCACTAAATACGTGGGTGTTGAGCAAGAAAAAGGGATGTTCAAACAATTTTCCAGAACATCAAAACAATCTGTTTGTAGCTCTGTGTGAGTGTACTGCACTCAAAGAAATATATAAAAAAATCGTTTCAAGACATCAAATAAAGGATAAATTTCCTCCTCTTCTTCTCTGGGAAATGATCCTGAATGTTTTCATCATCTCAGCACACAAACAGAAATACATGACGCATGTTTATTTACTGTCTGCAATAAATGAAGAGGGATTGAAAAGGAGGAGGATTATCCTTCATATAATCCCCTTTGACAAAATCATGCGCCGGATCCAAAAATGAGCCATTGTACGACACGACAGATAATCTTATCAACTGAATTCACACAGTGAAATTCTTTTAGAGAGGAATCACGTTTTTTAAAAAGCAGACGGTGTGAATGAGTATTTACAAATCATTACAATCCTATCATCTTAATTAGCTGCAGCACTGCCACTGCTTTCAGGTATCAGGTAAACACGTGGATTTCATATAATTTTTCACATTTAATTGATTTGATTTTCATGGTGGCTTTGCTTTTTTTTGCCCCGGCAGAAAAATAATGACCTATTATGTGCCGCAAGTTTAAACGAGTATTGAATAACACGTGGGAGGAGCGCTGGCCATCCGTGACCACGGCTCCACCGCCGAGTACAGCTGTATCGAATATGACGTTCATTATTACGTATTAGAAACTACCTCAGATAAGACTTCCTGCTACTATCCACACTTTGCTGATGATGCATTATGGAGTAGATTGCACGAGAGAAAATATTTCCTTTATCCCCTGACAAAGGATAGCAGAGCCCTGCGAACCTGGAGGATTATTAAAATGTCTTCTGTTATAATGGTGTGTGAAGAGACCTGCCGCCGGTTCAATGTGTGGCATTAACCGTGAGAGAATGCATTTCTCAAATCTAGGCGTTAGGAATCGGGCGAAGGTTTATGACTAACCACAGGGAGACACCCACATACTTCCCATCGCATCAGGGCAATTCAGGCTCAGGTCGCTGATAGTACAAGAGAGGATGCCTGTAATTAGGACTAGAGGAAATAATCCCACCATAGCATACAGTGACGTTAATAACTAGATTGGATGATGAAATAAACAGACACAGCCCATGATGTAAATCGGGGGTTTTCAACTGCTGGTCCCCGATTCCTTCCAAAAATTTCCAACTGAAGAATAAGTACAGGGCTGGAATGGAGACAGGAAATGACATATGACTGACCCTGTCCACCACTGGACTGACAAGAGGAGATCGATTGTGTCCAACTCACCACTCAGAAATCTAACTAATAGGTTATAAAAAAAACGAACGGACGAACTAGATTGATGTCCATAAGGAACTCTGCAGCATCTAACAGGGAAAAAAAACACTCATTGTCTTCCCAGCACAGACTAGTTTCCTCCCCTGAGGCTATACGAAGGTATGAGTTGGTGATGGGCTGAGGGCCCCTAATGCAGAGGCATCCGTCCGTTTTTGGCTCCGCTCGTTCTAATCCCACAAATCTGCATCTCCCAGCATGGGTGACAGCATTAAGGTGGACACGTCTCTTTGTATTTCAGGTACGGCTGCCAGGATTTGCGAGGACCGACTGGCTGAGCGGAGGGACCCTTTTGGATTAGTGCGAGTAGGATGCGGGGAGGAAAACCAACAGGAGCTCCTCTCACTTTAGAGGACACCCACAGACTCCGGTGGGAGATGTTCTGACTGAGCTGCCTACAAAGCTGGGGGAGGAAAGATGAAGAAAGCAGGGGGAAAATATGCAGGGAGTAAAAGTGGAAGTTATTTGCCCAGTTGAAAGAGGAGAAACTCTAAGATGCTGGCTGTTTAGCAATCTGCTCATATCGTGGTTTGCTTTCTAAAAATAGCCCAATTTAAGTGATACCGCAACACGAGGCCCTGCAGGCAAATGAGTGGGACACCTGTACCTGCACGGCAAAGCTGAAAGCAATCTAGCCCTGCATTCACAGCACAAGGAAACACATCACACACGTTAACAATTTGTGAGCCACTTTTCACGGTTAGCACCTTTTTTTTCTATTACAAGAGAAACACTGATAGAAAAAGAAGACACTTTTTTTTCTTAACGAAGATCCTCCCTGAACTCCGTGTGTTGTGCAACTACTTGCGCGCCTCTAATTATGAACAGCTTCGGGGTGTGATAATGCAACATCCTGCAACTCAAGCTAATTCTGTGCCGATAATGAGCCACTATACGTTTAACTGTGAATGTTTGGACAGGTGCAGGGACTCACGTTATGCCATGAGGAGACGTCGCAGCATTTTATACCGTCGATGCTGTAAACAATGCTGTTAAAACCTCATTGTCGACAATCGAGGAACAAATTATAGACTTTGATGACTGCAGCAGGGATGTTGAGCATCGAGAGGGAACATTCATCGCACTATATTTAGGATGGGATGTGATACTCTCGGATTTACCGGGGCATTAATATTGCAGGTCTCTGGATATTCTCTAAAGCCATATGTTTTTCTACAGGTGAGCGCAGAGGTGAGGAGGCACTGACCCACTTCAATAATGAGGAACAATGAGATCCATCCTAAAGCGAGCGGGGGATGAGGCCGGACCCTCCCTTATGTACAGCCTATATTTTATTCATACGGATATTAACATTGTGCTGGGGTGGGGATGGAGAGACAATGATTAATATCAAAATCATGACAAAGGAAGTGTCTCTAAAACGCTCGACCAATTTGTGCTCTTCCCAAACACTTTTATGGAAAAGACAAAAAGCCGGGTGATTAGTTTGGGCCCATTGGTCACGGAGCTGGGAAACAAATGAGTAATGCTTTACACACCCCATCCCCCTGTATAAGCCACAAACACGCACGCACACACACACCCCTCCATCCCACCCAAGGAGTGGCGCTAACGATTAGAGTGCCATTAGTCGGGCACGAGGGACATTCAGCTGCGGACTGTACCAGATTTATGGTGGTGGCCGCCCACGCACCAGTGACCCTCTTCAAGCTGGCTCTTTGTAAGTTTCCGTTATAGATACAGTTAATGGATGCACACAATGAGCCTCGATGGCCCCGCAATGATGGATCTGGGGCATTGTGAGAAGCTCCGCAGACAAACCAGGTATTTCACATGCCTGTCATCCAAACTTAGAAGTGGGAGGAGAGAAGAGGAGCATCCTGTGCTGAACTGTTCCCGAGGAGCATTCGGCAAAAATATAATTGGGACACAGCTCAGCATTCGTGGGCTGTCTTTTAATTGTACATACAGGGAACCTATTTGGTTCTAGTCTTGATACTGACCCAAAAAGTGTCTGCAGAATATGGACAAATATACATATGTGCGGACGCGTACACACAATACACACATTCAAGATAAGGAGCTAAACTGTCCACTAATCTTAGAGTACTGCGACAGAATACAGTAGGAAGTGGAGGCCACTCAGAGTGTGAATACCAAGGACAAACTGTCCTCCATTTATGACTCCGCCTCTCAATGATGACATTTGACAGTAATCTAACATGCTTGTAAATGTACTGACAAAGTGTAAATGTTGTTGTAATAGCGCCACCAGCAGGTCGACTGCAGTTTCCTTTTTTTGTCCACCAAGTTGGGTTACAATAGACTCATTCATTCATGAAGAAAGAGTGATGGCCACTCACAATTCACAACTAAGAACTCACACACAATTTGGCAGCTGATTGTAGCAAAACAAATATACATTCTTGAAAAATGGCTTGGTCCATGTATTCTGTGCGTGAAAAACATGAATACTCCTCACTTTTCGTAAACAATCTGTAGCGGCTGCCCGGTATATCCACTTTCCGGCTTCCAATTCCAACAAAACCTCTCTGTGCTGCATTAAGAGGCGGAGCCTCAATGTCAGCCCACCATCACATCATATGTTTTAACGTGACATGTCCCCATCAGCTCCTCAACCCAGTGTCAAGCGACTATGCCTCGTCTCCTGAACTTTGCCTGCGCGCGGCATATAATGACGACGCTTTAAGGGAACGCCTGTCAAACATCTCTCTCCTTCTACGGTGTCATGTGGTGATTATGTAAATAGCCAGATTGTGAACGTGATACCAAATGGAGGTTGTTCCCTTGTCATTTTGATTAGAATATACACCAACGGGTGGACCTGACATCCAAACAGCTGCCGCATTGTTACTGTTGCTGTCACACCGGAGGTAATACAATGATAACTTGTTTTCAGATGACGAAATAAAAGGTGCTGTTTAATTAGAACGCGGTGACAGTTATGGCCAGCACTCAATCAAGCGCCGCCGTGCTGACCACATAGCTATTGCTTAACATTCGTATGGCAGTAATGATTAATAGATTGTAACTGCACCTCCATTCCATCCCATTAACTGCAGCGTCGGAGAAACTTTGTGATGGGGTGATCTGTTTCACAAGTGTCCCCTCCTCCCAGCCTCCTACAATCACTGTACACAATGTTCTCTTCCACCCACCAGCTTTGATCATGCTGGGATTGTTTGCTCTTGCTTGTCACTGCTTTTGTTTAGAGGGTTTTTTTTTCTTTCCTTCTTTCTTGGAGTCATTTCCAGAGCCAACGCTGTTGTCCTGAACTGTGGTGACACGGAGGGAAAAAATGAAATCAACAATAGGCCTCATTTGCCAAACAAGACACACAGAAATGTGTACTGAGAACATTGCTAATAGCATCCAATCAAAAATAATTAAACTGCCAGTTAGGCTGAAGCTAATCTTTCCAAACACTTGGCAAGAGGGAGGCTGTGCTATGAATCCGTTTTGGCGTTCGATTGTGGCACCGATCGCATTTGTCTTTGACAGATTCTCCCCAAGCTTTGTGCAAACACCGAGACATTTAAGGTCTAATCAAACAGTCTGTGTGTTATTTGGTGTGTTTCTGATCATTTAATGAGCTCGGAGACTCGTGTAAGACGCCCTTTTAGCCTCAAGCGATGTCTTTCCCATGTGCCCTTGATTTGTTGTACTTAACCCCCTCAAAATATCTACGTTTTCAAATTACAAGATGAGTCAGTGCTTAAATTAGGTTAAGTACACATCTGCAGCAATCATCCCTTCATATGCTTCCTGCAAATTGTACCATAACAGTGATCGCTGTATGCCACATTGTGCATCATGGACTTAATCTCGTTCAGACTGAACAATATCAAGTTTAATGCATGTCAGATTGTGCGGTGAATGCCCGGTTAATTCGACTGCTATGACAAGCAGGAATTATAAACACGTCATCAACTGCACCTTGATCTGATTTACGAGTTGGGTCGCAGATTTTGATCACTAGTAGATGGTCAGATTCTCCTTGTATGCTGCCTCTGGGCTGCCATAAGTTGGTGAATGTTCATTAAGAAGGCAATCACCATTTTGTAGAGACAAGCAGAGATTTTTTTCATGAAATCTTTGTGAAATTTTCCCCTAACACAACTGTATCTTTACTTCTTCTTCTTCTCCCACCAGTTTGCTGCTGGAGTCACCTTTGGCATCCATAACTTGACTCCAGGGCAACAAAATCCTGGGATAATGTGACAGAGATATCCATGCACTTCTGTTTGAGGATAGAGTAACCAAGTCGTTCATTATGACATAATGCAGTTCTACTCGGGAGAATTCGCTAAGAATGTCTAGCTGTGTTTGTGGTTGTCTGCCTCAGTGACCTAGCTAGGGCATAAATTCCACGAAAAACATCACATTTCATCTCCGACGGTCCAAAACCGCACAGTCTGTGGGAGCCTTCAGAGGCATTCGCCAAATATTCCAGTCCAAGGCACCGGATCAAACATACACTTCCTCTTTGAGATTACTCTTTGTCATCCAGCACAAATGCTGCAGATTCCATTGACTTTCCCTAATCCAAGTTCATGGTCCTTCCGAGCGTGGAGTGTGAGAAAAATACCAAATCTGGGTGCAGCAGGCAGAGTGAAGAAAAGAGGAATGACAGACAGCAAGGTCACTTTGACTCCACGGCTAATCTCCATCCTCTCCAGTCAAGTATATATATGATGACGGACAAATGAGATCCTCTCAAATCTAATAACCCCATAAATAAATCCAACACCATGCATCCCATTTCAATGCTCGGATGCCACAATAACCTCGAACACGAGTATTGTATCCCGCTGGGTGATCTCTCCATTAGCCCTGTGATGTGGATTCTGATGAGTCCATCACAATGCAGCCGTCACAAGGAGGCTCGTCATTATACTTCATATACAACTGATATGAGCACAGCTGTGCTCTTCAAAAGAATCCCGGGATGTCCTTTTTTTGCCGCTTTCACTCATTTTATCATCCACACACAATGACACCATGTGGCCAATGAATCACGGGCCCAGGCAGATACCATGAAAAGTGTGTCTCATGAATTATTCTTCACATATATTAAGACTAAAGAGGAGAAATCGTGCCTTTTACCGAGTGTATGATCAATCTCTTACCTTACATATACGGCCGAGGTAACTGCCAGAAAGCAGAAAACAAAGATGTAAATTTGTACTGTCATAAAAAGTGTCATATTAAGTGTCTCGAGCTGTTATATAGTCCTTCATATACAAATGACGAGTCTATACACAAGTCATCTGAACTTAAAGATATAAAGAACCATCTTATTAACGTCATGCCAACAAGTTGCGTACTTAACCGTCACCTATTATATATTTTGCATTCCACACAGAGCGTGCCGTTACAACTAGTGCCGTGAAATGGTGGCCTATTATATATTTCTTTTACAAAACACTACATAAATGTGTATGAGTGAATTCTATTTGTGCACTGAAAAGGATCTGGCACCGAGCATACGGTTGCTTTGCCAGTCCTACTTTCACGTTTTTTGGTAGAGGCCAGAGTAGTCAAACAGATTCCTAACGCACCGTGTGTTCTGATTGTTCTCGTTTTTGCAGCAACCGGAGCACAATAAGCAAAGCAAAATGAGGGGAAATGTGTGGACAGCACATTATCCTGTTTGTCTATCTTGGCTTTGCACAGATTTGTCTAGCTAAGCAGCTTAAATTGCACATAGGGAAAGCGTGCACGGTGAGGTATTCTGACGATCCGTCGGCGGCACGTCTGTCTCTACATTTGGCTGCAGTGTTGTGCTGACCTGATGCTTCTTTCTGCTGCAGAGAGACACAGCAGAAATAAACAGCAACTCTCTTCCAGTTGGTCGCTCCCACACTTAAACAGTCAATGTTTAAAAGAAATCAGTGGAGTTTCTGCCCCGTGGGGATCGAACCAAACTCAGCATCCCAGCTTCACTTCTGTCAGCGATGCTGCTCTTCTCTCCCTTTTCTTTATATATGATTGATTTCTGGTCCAGAGACACCACTGCTGCCCTACGACATGTACCTCATTTTCTATTGTGTGTGTGTGTGTTTAATGAAAAGGAGGTATTTTTTGCCCATGAAATATTACAATAGCCTACTAGCTTTGATTCATTGGCAGTAAAACACATTTAAACCAAATTCAATACACTTATATGAGGTACTTCTGTAAGTTCTGGGAAAATTTATAATAATCTCCAGTCAGCTCCATCTGTGTGCGTGTGTGTACGTGTGTGTGTGCGCGCATGTTTGATGTCTCTATTAATAATGGATTTTATAGAATCTCTCTCTCAGCAAAAAACTTGACACATGACTAATTCATTTAAGGATTGATCTTGTGTCTAAATGATGGCGAAGCCAATATCAAGCTCACACACTATGTCAGGCGTGTTAGAGTTCTGACTGGTTGTGGAGAGTTTGAGGCCAGCACTTTGTTCCGCTGTGATAATGCAGGAATGCACTGCTGCCAAATTCTGTATCATATTCCATTTATTGCGGTGGAAACGCCGCGATCAGCAACTTTACGCAGAAAGGCCAAGTTAATTTGAGTGAACATGCCACACTGGGTTCAATGTTGCTGAACTCGGACACACAAATTCATGCCAGGATTCAAAAATGGAAAAAAAAGCCATCATTTTAGCTAATAATATAATATAAAATATAAAAGGCTGGAGCGAAAAGCAACTGAATACATGATTTGCGCTTTGCTTTGCTTGATCCTCTCATGGTGTCACTTGTGGGATCATATTCAAATTTATTGCTGTGCATGTTTTCACCTGGGGGGTATACTTAAAAGGTTTTGGTGTCATAAATTCCGCCCTTTGTCACTTAACCTGCATGTTCCAAGTTGGACCCCATTTGTCTTGCCGTAATTCTCGCACACCTCTCGTGGGTTGTGTGTGCAGCTGGTGGAGCAAATGTAGTATGTTGCACTGAAAGCATCCAGATCACCGCAATCTATAAAATTAAGATCAAAGTTTGCATATCCACTACTTTATGGTGTAGACGCAAGAACGCAAAGAAAGAAAAATTACATACATAATAAGTAATAATAGCTATGTCGGTAATGGCTTCAAAACTGGGTAGATTATCGTTGTTTGGACAAAAGAACTCTAGCTGATGAGTTACAGGGTTTGGCATTGTTGTGACTGCATTATTTCAGCTCTGCAAGTTTCTAGTAGATCTACTGCTTGACACTAAATGTCACTCAAGGCTCCAGTAAATTCAAAAGATTTAAGAGAAAAAAATGAATGAATATGCTGATGTTGAATAGTATGAAGGACACAACACACAGTGCACTCCTTAAGATCTGGGCTGCTTTCTATGCCACTGTATGTGCTACAGAGCACTGAATGGTCTTGACAATTTCATCTGCAGTCAAAGTGTACGAACGTCATCTAAAACAGAGTGGGCTGGAAGACGCAGGACGAGAAAGTACTGAGTGGACTGACATATAGTCTGCACACTGCCCTTCATCGGTGATGTAACTCGTCAGGTCATATTTGAACCAATTATGGTCGGAGGGGGGTATCAGAAGCAGAGGACGAAAGTTCACACGGAGGGCTCTTCACACAGAAACCAAACAAGGCCAGAATCGCTGTTTCTTGAGCGGTGCAAGAATTTTGAGTGTTACCAGCCCTTCAGTCTGTCATTCTTGAGAGCAAGCTGTTTTGGGTGGGCGTTGACGGCATGCAAATAGCCCACAGCTCTGATTAGTTGCCTCTAAATCGCTGCTATCCACAAGGGACGTCTGACAATTACCCCCACAGTAACGTAGTGTCCAAACACCCTTTCAAATAATGGACTTCACAGTTCGGCCTTTCCTTGGTGATTACACTAAGCGGGCTTTAAGTTCCTTTTTTTCCAGATTGGAGGACATTTTAAATGTAAACCACTGTAGGATAGTCATTTAAACCCCACACACTGATTCTGGGTAAAACTGTATTAAATGATACCCAACATATTAAGAATTAAGATAATTTTGAAGGATATTTGAAATGACATATATTGAAATATACTGTATAATTATAGGATTTTTTTTTCGTTAATCAGAAATTCTGCAGAAATTACGAGATTTCTGTATCCTTTAAATAACCCAGAACTATTCCCGATTGATTCACCAGGGGTAAATGAATGAAGGGGTTCATGGATTTTTGGACACAATTTAACAGCAACTTTAAGTTTCAGTTTCACAAAGGCCAACAGAATCCAGACGGTTTCATCATTTCACATTTTCCGGGATATTACAGACAAGGACCCACTTGTGTGTAAAAGACGGTGAAAAATATGAACTATGGCTCCTTTAAAGTATTACTTTGTGTGAAGTACACTGTGGTCATAAGTGACCACTACAAGCTGCTATAGTGTGCACACAAAACAAGATTTCCCCAGTAATTGAATGTACACATAACAAATGCAGTCAGCGTATATGGGAGTGTTGCTCATGCTGCATATGTACGAGCGGGTAACCCGATGCGGCTGTATAAGAGTAAATGTGTAGACGCGTGTGTGCAGAGGTGCATGTATAATGATTCTCTGTCTCTCTGTCTTCCTCTCTCGCCCTGGCTGCTCAGCGCAGATCAGCCAAGTGTCACAGGGGAAATAAACAGCAGCAGCTCTGCAGGATGGCCCTAATTAAACACAGTGCCTTAGCACCACAGCCAGCACACTACTGCAGCTTGGACCAGTCTAGACCAGACAGGACCCGCCAAACACCCTCTGTTGCCATGATCACCGGCTGAACCCACAAGTGAATGCCAGGAGGAGGAGGAGGAGGAGGAAGTGGACAGCACCAACTGTAGCTCATCCCTGATCG
Source organism: Brotula barbata (assembly GCA_900303265.1). Classification (NCBI taxonomy): domain Eukaryota; kingdom Metazoa; phylum Chordata; class Actinopteri; order Ophidiiformes; family Ophidiidae; genus Brotula; species Brotula barbata. The sequence goes on along the minus strand of OMNV01000425.1, from coordinate 24,238 downwards.
GTGCAGCCGCTATGGTATAGCGAGGAGCGCTCAGATAGCACAGCAATTAGGCAGTCCGAAAGAGCTGGACCGGAACATTTGCTTTTCATCTTCCATGACTGGACGAGAACAGATTTCAAGTTGATGAACCTAAAATATATAATATATGGCGCCATTTGAAGTACCGGAATGACATTTTAATTAAGTCAAATTAACACAACCTCCATAATATAGAGATGAACCAATCATCTCTTAATATCTTAGAACGCAAAGATTTCTGCGTCATGTGTACTGTTTTCAAAAAGCGACCAAATCTGCCATAAATATACAGTTGAAATGTTCCACTCCCAGCACAGCACAGAGTTGTGTAATACGACATGAAAGTGGAAGAGATGTTTCACAGGCTGCTTTCTCCCACCGGTCGATGAGAAGAGAAGTGTTCAGCAAAAATGAAATATCAGCGCTTCCCTCCTGTGATTTAGAACAGCAGCCTGAAGTGAGAGCTGTTCCTCACTGCGTTTTATACGTTCTTGCAGGAAATTACGACAAGGCGAATGTTTGTGTGCCAGGGCATGAATTGGACTTTCTGGCTAGCCAAGCTTGGGGTTTAAATCCTGATACAGTGTTTCTGCAGCAGATCTGTAATCACCGTGTGTGTCAGGTTTCCGATCCTCTCCCTCTCCTCTGGTGTTTTCTGCTGGGGGGTTTTTTTGTGTTTTTTTTGAAGAGGATGACAGTAGAGATGTCGGTGAAACACTATAACATGCAGCATGCCGTTTGAATCAGAGTGAAATCCACAAAATAGCCTGCCATGTACACTTCCAATACTCAGCACCGGGCTTGTCTGTTCTAATCTTGTATATTTCATTCGACCTTTTGACTCTCATAGTGTCACTTAAAATAAGCAGTTCCATCTCATGTGCTATTCTTAAACCACTTACTGCCAGAGAGGTAGAGACGGGGGAACCTCATTCCCAGCGCGATGTTTATCTGACATTTTCCCCTGACCTGTGACACAGTGGGCTGTGATTGCCAGCAGAATGTATCGGCCTCCTTCAGCGTTGACTGCAGGGCAAAACGTACCAGATACTGCAGTCTAAAAGCTAAACTATTCCAAAAAGATGTCTGTGAGGGTTCTCGGTCATTCGAAAAAGATTAGTGGGATTTTTAGAGCCATCGTTGGTGATTTTTACGTCGCCAAAATCCAGGCCCTTCATGGTTTGCCTCTCTCATAATTAATAATTCACAGCCCCAAATTATTTCTACTCAAAAAAGCTCAGAGTGTTTTGACAGTGATTAGGATGCTGCAGAGATTATAGAAGCCAGCAAATAACAAGGTACCCATACAGGGCAGCTCTCGCCTGCATACTAACTTGACCTTGTGTGAAGATGCTGACACGTCTGCGGAAACTTAAAAGTTACAGCCTGATAATTATTCCAAGATTTTAGCTTTTATTCAAAATCCTCTGATCCTCTTTGCTGCTTGCCTACTTAATGATGGGTAGTGAGAAACAGCACAGCTCCCTTGAGAGGACTCTGAAAAAATGGATCAACTTTATAAGTTTTCGATACCTCCTTAAGCATAAAAAAAAGAAAAAGTTAGCCTCTGTGTTGTGTTATGCAAAAAAAGTATCTTTATTTTGGGTTATATCGAGTCCATCTCAATTCCTAATGAGCGTTCTACATATGAACCGCAAATATGCTGTCTAGTAAGATTTTTTAAGATAGCAACACAAGTGACCTTAATCTGCCAATTCTACGATACAATACAGTGGAGCTTTGGTGGCAATGTTCAAATGCTAGTAGTTTCTACTAATGGGGAGTTCCTTTATGCCATTTTCAGAAATGGGCATGAATAATAGTTTATCTAGTATTATTGTTGATGATCATACTAGATTAACATGCTCCTGTTGTTTCAAATGAACGTCAGCTATTGCTGGGATTCTGTGTCTAATGACTGCACTACTACACGTATTTTTTGTTGTTCTTTCACAAGGAAAATGATATTTAAAAGTCAATGAAAGCAACATGATGACGCACGGCTAATCTAGGCAACTGAGAAATGCCGTAGTTAGCTACAAGGGGAGATAAGGATTGATGATGTAATCGCTATCTGATGGGTCTTGTGGTCTTAGAAGCCCCTTTATCAACTGATAGGCAATTATCTGCACTGTGTATCTGAAAGCCATACAGGGACATGGGAAAAGTATAGCAACAAAAGGAAACTTGGGGTAACTTGAACAACAAACACCTGTGCAGCCTCTGTGAGGAATGACCGAGTATGCTGAAACAGCAGGTGCGAATGGCACTACTTCCATATTCATATTCCAAAATCATTCATATTTCACACAGGCTGAGAGGGATTAGAATACATTATGTCACTTGCCAGCTTCAGAACTGCATGCTTAGAAATCAATTTTATTTTTTTAAATTTATTGATTCTAGATATTGCAATATCTTCCCATGTCAATACAGTATATCTTCCTTCAAAATATCAAAAAAAAAAAAAAAAGCGTTAAAGATAAACTTTTATAGTAAATGTTCACCAAAAGTCTGAGAACCTCTTGGGTTTTTCATTAATTTTCTGTTATTGTGAATCAAAAAAAATCTCCTCTCATAACACTGCCTGGAGTTATTATGGCCAAGCATTTCTCAGCAGTTGTCTCTGGGGCCTAATAGATTGCTTTTTCCTATAGAGACATTTTCATCAGGCCTTCATTATTATAGTCATCGGAAATACGGTTATATTGAATAATTGCCACTTAAGTTTAGATTCAGTGGTGAATTCCCCTTCTAATATCGGACTGTTACCATAAAACCAAACAAACAACATATTTTCAGTATCTAATATCATATTATTTGCAGTTTTGTTCATCAGTTTTAAGCTTTCTGTTTTCTATTAAGAGTCCTTGTGTGAACATTGCGATATGACAGAGCCATTCTGTCTATAGTAGAAAATTGGATAACACCAATAATTTAAAGCTGGCAAAAAGCAAGCTTTAGAAAGCAAGCATTAGTAAGGGGAAAACATAGTACATACCATTTGTAATTATGGACACTTGTGAAGCTGTTTTAATTCCTCATCTATAAAGTTGCTCATATGGGAAAAGCAAATTTTGTGGAAGGGAAATAGTGATTTAATGTCTGTGTACAGTAATTCTTACACTGTAAATTTCAGGTCTGTAGGTGTATTTCTGTATATTAAGAATTTGTTATTTGTAGGCCTGTTAGCCGTTCACAAACAGCACAAATGTTGATATTTTTACAACACCAGGTGGTACTGATACTATTATAAACATATTTCAGAGGAGTGTTATTGTTTTTGTTGAAAATATTACAGCTGTGTGTGTACTAAGCAATATTTCTAAGGGTTTGAATAATTTTGTATGCATTTGCTGTAAAATACTGCATTCCTTTTCATCACATGCGCACAGATGAAAATTTTCCAAGATTTCTCCTCGAGTTGGCGTCTTGTTGGTGAGCCGATACTTTTGTTTCGGGTTGCTCGGAGGTGGTAATTGGTTCAAAAAGTGCAAGAAACGCTCTCATTAAAAGGCAAAGTGCAAGTTCCACTCCTATATTTGGATTATTATTGGTGCAGAGACCCTGTTGTGATATTTCACATCTCTTCTTCGATGTTTAATTTAAGAAAATCCTGCCCTGCTTTCAACTCTGCCATAATTGCACCTCCTCTGCTACTTTGCTTTTGAGCGGAATTATTGTTCGTTCATTCGTCTGAAAGCAACAGAACCATGAAAAGCAACTGACGAAGAATGTGCCAACTGCGGCTTCAGACTATCAGGGGCCTTATGTTTGATTTATGAAGGATATTTTTATACCTTTCCATTTCAGACGTCTTATAGTCACATACACCCTTATGATATTCATTTAATAGTTCCGTTACAAGTCCAGTAGAGAGAGATAAAATGTCATGGCTTTGTGCTATTATCTTTTATGGATATGTATATTGTGTGGTTGCAGTTTCTGCTCTATGATCGCATTTAAAAATTAGACTTGTGAACTTTGCTCATAAAAAAAAA
>OMNV01000425.1:0-20199 GCA_900303265.1 Brotula barbata | reverse complement strand
AAAAAACTATATAATAATTTTATTTTTTTTTTATTTTAACACAGCTTTAGAATACTAATTGACACACAATCTTCAGTAATGGCTGGACAGTGGATGAATAAGTGTAGCTGCAGTACATAAGCTATAAAAGTCTCTCTTTCGCACCCAAGTTGTGTAACAGTGTTTTTAAAATTTCATTTTTACTTTTATTAATTTATCTATTTCATAAGCCATTGTGACAGAAGCATGGGGAGCCTGTGGCTAATACAGTATTAATCACAAGAATGAGGGTGGATTTTTGGGTTGCTTTTATTCCCGGTTGCTATAATCAAAGGGTCAAGCCTTGCTGTTCACAGCCTGAGATGTCTGCCTTAATGAGGATGTTGTGTCCTCTGGCATCCTCTGTCACACAAACACTGCCTTCGATGTCAACCACCAGAGACACGATGGTGATGCTGACACCAACCGCTTTCATTTTTCAGGTATCACACATCTTTTTATATTGAGGCATCTTGTTTTTAAGTGAATCCTGGAAGTTCCGCACAAGTGGCATTTCAAAACAAATGTGAGTCACCATGCTGTTCTCCAGCCACGTGAATGAAAACAGAAGTTCAAAGGAAAGACAAAGGAATCAAAGCTCATCTGCACATATCGACCATGTCATAAATCTATAACGCCAGTATTCCAAGATCTTGTGAATCAGGATAACTATGCCTATGAGATGTTCTGTTATGTCTCAATAGCAATATCTGGAATATATAGACACAATTAGCAAAGCTAATTATCAGAAAGCAGGTTTTACATCTATACTTAAACCATACAAGATGCCAGTTCCATGCAAGCCAACAGCCTGCTTGTCCGGACAGTTTAAAAATAGCTTAATATCCAAATTCAATGTCTTGTTCAGGGACCTGGGATGAGAAAAACACTAAAGCGCTAGAAATCGGTCTAAAATTACAATGTGTGTGCCCATTCCAAGTCAAAAATTGCATCTTGGAGGACTATAACATCACCTCAGCCAAATCTGAGTCAGGCACAACCTAATGCTCCTCCATGATTATTCAAAAGCAATAAAAAGATGTGATGATGATGATCATGGCAGGAATTTCACTCAACAACAACTTGTATTATCCTTCAGCAGCAAAAAGCCAAATGGACGATGAGTCGCAAATGAAGTAAATACATATACCAGGCAGTATTCTGAGAGGCTTGTGGTTCTACTGGAGGATGTTACTGAAATCTAAACGTTAGCACACATCTGAAATTGAAATGGAAATGGAAAGGTGAACATGACTGATCATCACTACAAAATGTTTAACAAATAACTGTTGCCAAAACCAGCCACAGACTAGGAAATGGAATCATGAGCTTAATTCAGCCAACAAAGTTGAGATTCCAGGTTTAGCTCCAAGTCGATTTAAAGTTGTGATGACTTTCCCATTTTTTTCTTTCTTGCCACTTGGCAATGGCAAACACTTCTGCAGATCCAAACAGTGATAGTAACTACTCAGGAATCGTGCACTGACCTTGCCATGTAAGATTAAAACTTCATCCACTGGTAAATTCACACAGCCTGTTGTTTGGGATTGAATCAAGAATTGAAGAATGGGGCTTGAGACGAAACCTTCGACTGCTGAGAAAACACGGGCTGAATCTTAACAGCTTCAAAACAAGGACACAATCTCTCAATAGGAAGGTTTTCGAAAATGGTGCAATTTCATTACGGAGAAGGGGCCTCAGTTAGCCTGGGAGCCATGTTGTTGAAAGGGTGTTGTTTCAATCAGTTAAGACAGTGATTACATTAGTGTATATATAAATATGTAAAAACGTTTTCAGTAGGCTTACAGGCTTGTGAGCAAACCTAAGCGTAAATAAATACCAATGCAAGAAAAACAATTGCGTCACCTTTGCAACGAGCTGATATCCTGCAATAATGACAAAGAAATCATGGTCTGATCTTCATCAAAGTCATAATAATGTCTTCCTTGAACAGAACATTTGCACTTTAGCTTGTAAAATATATGTAAACTTTATATTCAAACCTGCAGGAAAGGCGTCATGTGACTACTGATCAGGCTAACAAAGGACAAGCTGGATATTGCACCATTCTTCCCAGTATAATTGCTTCGGTTCATCAATATTTCCAGGATTTTTCTGCACAAACAACCAACTTCAATCCACCAAGTTTCACCGATCAACTCCTTCCTTATGGTAAAAACAAGCAATTCCCAGAGGAGCGCAAGCAGCAAAACAAACCCATAAGTTTTGAAGCATACACACCTTTGCAGAAAATGTTTATCGCCAAATCTTACAGCCTCCTAGCTCCCCAAATGGAAGAACTACCTTTTTCATACTTCAGCGCCACAATAGTTCACCTAACGGTTGAAACTGGTGTGTGTTGTTGGACAATTCTTTCCTTTGGTATTGGGTTGCCGCTGAAATCGTCTTCGTGCAGTAAGTAAGAGTTTATGTGTATAACTCCCAACTATACCTTAAAATCTTGAGCTCTGATTTGTCCATTGCAAAACATGACTTTTCTACTTTTAAACTTTTCTGTTCTTGTGTGCTTTGTCCTGTTGCAACATTCAACTTGTCTCTGCAATAGTAAGCCGTCTATGCCCTAAAGCAGCAAAAACAGACACAAACCAGAAAGTCGGTTTGGTTTTCTCCATAGTGCCCTGCTCCAACCTTGTGGAACATCCAAGTGGACTTTTCTTCTGCAAACTTAAAAAGTCCAGCAATTATTTTTTTTTGTGAGAACTTACAGTATGTGTTACCGCTGTGTTCTGTTTCACCTCCATGGCTGCACACTGGCCTGAACTTTGCAGGATGCCAACTCAACAGTGCAAAACAACTGACTGTCCATTTGTGTTTTTTGTCCAAACTGACTCTCGACTTTTTTTTTTGTCTGGGCAGGTAGCACACGTCTATCGTCCCATTTCATTGGATTGGAACACCTCAATTCATTTACTTGTGGGTGAGTGATTACTTCCAAAGTTCCAAAATGATCAAGAAAACTACAATTATTCGACTGCTTGCAACGGTGCTTGTTCATTTTCTATTCCTCAGCTTTAGCGTTAACACTATTCACAAAGGCACGGACAAGTAAACAGTTATTGTATGTTTATATGAAGTTATTTTTGTCTTTTTCCACATCACTAAATGCCATATGTTCGTACGCACCCCACGGGTGTGAAGCTAATGCATCTCAGTGGAGCTGCATATCATCCTAGACAGGACGGAGGAGTGGATATTTGGCTAATGAATATAATTATAACTGTAATAGCCTCACCATTATACAGTGTTAATCAAGTATAGTTTATTTATTCTGACCTCCATCTCTCTCCTGCTTTCCATCTGTACATCTGTTGTTGCCTTCTCTGTGTCTGTGCCAACTGTACACACATGAATGTTTGAATAATGAACCCGTGCATAGATATGTGCAGGTTGTTGGTGGGTGGATATGTAATCATTCCCAAGTTGTAACCCTTCTGACCCGTCTTGCTAATGTGGCCATTAGGTAGAGTTATTGTGACCGCATGGACGCCAAATGCTTCATGCGGAATACAAATGCATAAAAAATGAACATTATTATTATGATTATTATTGTAATAAGCAGCAGGATTTTTTTTCAACAATGACCTTGAAATAATTGGAAAAAGATCAGTTTCCTGGGGACAAATCAAGTGTTAGTTACCAAACAATGTCGTTTGGAATTAATTAAATGTCTGGAAAAGAACGTCTACAAGTTAGACATGCTAACGATGTCATGTTTTGCCAGTGGAACCGATTAACCAAAACATTGCTACAGATACAAAGGTAATTTGAGTGGAATGAGAGGAATTTACCTAGAACTACAGCTACCGCCATACTGAAAAATCATACGATAAATCACAGGCTATTTTAAGATATAACTGGATGCAAAGCAGTAGAGTCAGCGGTGCCGCTGATTAATGGTCATTTCCAGAATAATTGCGGCGATAACTACAGTTCAACTATATACTCTTACGGCATGAAGTACTGCAACTAGATTGAACAAAACACCGCAGTACTTTCCTGACGCTGATTCTGCCGCATACATTTGCCATATTTCCTGTCAGTGGTATTACAGTAGCAACATTGCTAGCTGACAGGAACACAGCCAAATTTACATTTTGCTCTTGTTTACTCGAATTACATTCCAAACTAGCACGGAAACATAGCCTCCGTCTCTTCAACTAGATGGGCTTTTTGCTAGCATGTTAGTGAGAAGTACTTGATAAGCATGCATAAGCTCTATTTAAATGACATTCCTCTAAAGTCTGCCATCTAGGTGGTCAAAGATCATTTAAGGTAGCATTGAAAGACAACCTGTTGGGCTATTCATCACAGAGGAGATTGTTCTAAAGAACATTTTTGACTGTTCTATATGTCATCCTTAGTTTGGTTTCCTGTAAAGATGTTGGAACCAATTTAAACAATCTAGCAAAAGTAATTCCAATATCTTTCAAAAGCAACTACATACATTAAAAAGGACAAAAACGAAAACGCCATATGTAAGCTTTTTAAAGCTCACAAAAACTTCATGTGTCGGAAGACTTATGATTTATGAAGCCTTCACTGTATTGGTCCAATATAGTTCGTGACAGCTGGCAAAGCCATTAATCATGTGATGTGAATCTTGTACATCCCACGGGGCTGATCTGGTGTCATTGATCATTTTTATGTCAACAGCACCGGGCCGGTGAAACAGCCTGGAGATATTAAAGTTTAAATAAAGACTATGGGGACATTTCCTAACAGGGCTTAGTGGTGCTGTCTGATATTATGGCTTCTGACTGATCCATTTTCTCACTCCACAGCAGGCCCTCTCTGCAACTTACTCACCTTACCTGTGAGTTTATTACATGAGTGGTCACTCTGTTGGTGGAGATAATCCCTGCTTGGATTAACCTGAATGTTCAATGATCTAGTAAATACCAAAAGGCATCAGTTTGTGCTGTCATTTTAATTAAAGATGGTGGTTTTAATTAGAGGGAGATTATATGGAAATGACCTTTTCCGAACATGTTACCTTTGTCAAACTAAGGTGTCCACGTTGACATGGCAATCAGCAGCATTGCATGATATAATTATGTTGCTTTTCAAAATAAAACACCAAGATTTCTCCTGCCATGCTTTTGGTAAATTAATAACATTATTACAATTATTGCTATTGTCATTATTATCATTACTTTGACTGCTACGTATCCATCAAGTTTTGAGTTGCATTTCCTGTATCAGAGGCGCTAAACAAATATTGTTATTATGTATTTTTGGGAACAGTTCCACAGGCTGCTGCAAAATGTATCAGCAGCTGTGTAAAGTTCAAAGAATATCAATAACACGTAGAAAATGGTAATCATGTTTCACACTGTACACAGTATACACTGGAACCAATTTTCAGAGGAGATTGTAAGTAAAGCCTGCAGCACTCAGGGGCAATAACGTTTTGATCACTCGGTCGCAGATTTGAGGCCGCTTTAAGAGCACAGTGTGACATGATGAATGATGGGTTAGGCCGAGCACAACCGGTGTAGTCTGCAGGACCGCTATGATGCTTCGATGGAAAAGGCTGATTAGTGGCATCTGGGAGGGATGATTAATTGATGCAAACACATTTCAATTTAACGGCTGTTTGATCAATTATTAATGCACGGTTGCTGCTTCAATCTCTTCTTTTATTATGTAAAACCTCAATTAACAGGATCTTCACTCTGACCTGTCATTGTCCTCTCCTGACCTCATGCAATTATGCAAGAGCTGAACTGTGCGAGCAAAACATTTGCAGAAAGAGGAAAGTAGAACATTCACACGCCCTCACATGTAGGAAGGGTAATTCAATTTCACGAGTGTGTCTCATTTTGGGGGAGCTGAAGAGTGAATATGAATCAAAAGAACACCTTTTAGCCCCCTAATAGAAAATATGAAGACAGTCACTGAATGATGTTCAATTTTGGCCTCATGATCTCCCTCTGATGCCGGTTTCTCCTCCAAATTAATGAAAGGCTGACTTCCACATTTCAGAAGAGTCATTCCTTACGTTCTTGCAGAAGCTGTAAATTGGAGTGGAGATTTCTCTGAGGACCTCTAGGTGAGAGAGTGCTCATGAACACATTGCTGGTAAGTTGGAAATTGTCCCCCTCGAGGCATTGATGCCTTCTTGCTTGTAATCTCGGTTGTAATTTGGTCTGGGGCGGGAGAAAAAAAAAGAAATACCAAAAAAATAAAAATAAAAACACATTTTGAGGAAACGCTTTGCAGTACACAAAGCTTTTGACTGGTGCTTTGATTCCAGCGGGCAAAAGATGAAGCTCGTTTAAAAATGTGAGAAAAGCTGTAATGGGAGTAACTATTTGATGTTTATGCTTATTCACCCATTAAGGTCAAATGGTATCACAAAATGGAATATTTAAGAGGACTTGATCGATTCAGCTTATGCAGCAGCCAGGATTATTACAGTTAAGATCAATTGTTTGTGAATCACATATTAATTATGGTGGAGTTTCTAACAAGCTGCCACACTGTGCCAACTATTTTGATTCAAGTTTTTAACAGTTCTAGGGATCTGAGGATCAGGTTTTTTAAATTTTTGTCTGTGCGGCACATAAAGAGTCATTTAGAAACCTGTTTTGGTAAAAGAGCAAACGACGTCTTCCATATCATTTTATTGCAGTCATCTCTGCTTTTATTGGTATGTTTACTCTCAGGGAAATGCTCCCTACCTCCACACTCTTCCCGTAATAAATAATTCATTAAGGAGTCAGGGAAAACAACAGCATGAAGAAAAGTATACGTATTGCTAGTGATCTGGGAGGGGAGCCAAAGGATATGTCAGACACAATTATGGGGAAAGGGGGGAATAATTCTTCCCCTGTACCGGTTTGGCCTCACTTGTCCCCTTGGCTTTGGACCGGCTCGGCTTTCTGCTCGTCCGGCGAGCGTGGATGGATGCATTAGGGAACACAGGTGGACTGATAGGAGTTGAAAGTGACCCTGTGCTCTCAACGCTGGCGCAGAGCTACAGAGCGTCAGGCTAAGCCACTTTGACTGTCCCGGCTCTCTTAATTGCTCAGTGAACCTGGCGGCAGCATTGAGCGGCCTGACTTACTGGTCCCCCGAGAGTGTATTACGAGTGCTCGGTCCAACTAATCAGCTCCTTTGTCCCGGATCCTCCCCACACAGTTTGTCCACACATAGTGACAGGACAGTCATGATGTTACCTGCACCATCACCCTTTTCTGTTTCGCCCCAGGTCTGCAATCACCATGTAATTTTCTCCATATACTCTATAGTGCATCGCTCAGGCAAAGCAATGAAAGTGGATGTGGACTTCTACTGCAAATTAAAGTACTACCGACTAACAGATTTCACATTTTACGTGCATACCTCTCTCTGAAAGCTACAAACCAGATTCAAGGACACTGGATAATTGAATTTATAAAGACTGCTATTGGTCATACTAACCATGTTGAAAAGGTTTCCGCTAAAAGGTACGCTGTTAATTAATTTTCTCTATAAATTCAATACTTTCAAAATGAGATATATTGCAGTGAATGCCATGGGCAAGACATTAGAGCAAAGAGTAATAAATTATACAGGATAAAGGGAAATTATTATTACTACGTTTTTTATTTTATCCTCTGACTTCAAAATCCAAATGTACATGGACAATGACGTACATCGGTGTTCATGCATTGGCCTTTAGTTACACACATCTGTTCACGTGTTGGCCTTGGATGTGTCACAAAATGCGGTAATGCATTTGTACAGTATAAGAGAGCCAAAACGGACAGTAAACGTAGTGCTTGCGCAAAACTAAATACAAAAAAGGAGGCAATTCGTTCTAGGCTGTAGATTTAGAATCTAAACAAGGAATCTGAAATTTCTACTCTAATATTCTATTACGCTGTTATACACTCAGTGGCCATGGTATTGTTTGGCTTAATTCTTGTGTTCACTAATGTGGAGGCCAAAGTACAATGACAGTTTATTCACAACTCACATTCAGCACGTACAGTATACGCGCACAGTAAGGCTTTCGTAGTAACTTTGTATATAAATGTGATGTCATTGAAGTGACACCATTCCACTGTTACCCTCCTATACTTCCCCGCCCCCACTTACGCACCCTATAATAGCACTGTCGTCCTTCATTGTGACATCCCTTCTTCTCACTCATATTCATTTCCCTGTATTTTTTCAAAGCAAGTTCCTCACAAAACTACAAGTCAGTGACTAATTGCAAAAATTGCTGGAGGAACAAAATCTTCAAAATGTCATTTCACGGACAAAGACGGCAACTATACCGACAGAAGTGTTTGAGTTAAAGTTGTAATTTGACAGTTTGAGTGGAGCCAAGCTTGTCCTTTTAGAATTTAAGAGTGAGTCAGACGTGATTTGGGGATTTGATGGTTGTCATGTCCCTAAACTGGAATGAAAAGCTTAAAAGCACTCCATTGATATGCGCAAATAAACATTAACAAGTGGAGATCAAGGGAGAGAAATCTGAAGAGGTCTTTTAGCTGGTAAGTGTTCTCTAAAACCCACTCTCATAAAACAAAAAGGACAAAGGAAGAGGCGCTCGCATCTTGAAAACCGCACATGATGGATAATAGATAACAAATGTGGCGTGTGAGTGAGTAAACGCTAAAAGATCAAGAGTAGGGGGAGTCACCTCTGGCTTTGGTTTATGCCCTTTTACGTACAGCAAGTCACGATTTGTGATTAAGGACATGACATTTAAAAAGAATGTGTTATTTACCCAAATGAAGCCATACGATTAGCGGTGAAACAATGGAAATATCTTCATAATATGATAAAAAATGAAAGCACCGAGAGGGAAATAGTTGACTTGGAGCCTTTAAAATAGTGCAATTATAATGCAAAGCCACCATCAAATGTCTCATCTTTGCTCTTTTCTTCTCACTCTGCTGTTTCTTTTTCATCGTCTCCATGCAATCAACAATTCACTTTCTCTCCTCTACCCTCAGCCGGATGCTTCAGAAGTTTATGCACGATGGCCGACACATTTTAAGTACGTGTTTGGTAGGAAGAAAACGGATTACAGTCCCCCTCCGAAAAAAAGTTTTCAGAGAAATGTATGATTAAAGCCGCATGGCTCCTTGGCATATACGCACACAGACAACAGACACACACATGCACCACAAATACCTGCCTGAGGGATTTTAATTGGACATGATTGCAGTGGCAGCACGAGGGACAGTTTTGTTAGAGAATAAATTTGAGTGTAATTACAGGCAGATTTTACTGTACAATACGTAGTTGACTCTTTTCATTGCAGTCTTTTTCAGGCGAAGAGCAATATTGATAAGGTGTGCCAATGCAAAGTCATTTTGTGCCTCAGAATGAGGCACAATGAGGTTGTACAATAGCGAAAATTAAGAGTTTTGGGTGTGCAATGCCATATATAGGTAATACACATTCTGGCATGATTTTCCTTCGTATTCCTTGTAATCTATCTCCCTCTTTTCTCCTCACTCTCTCTTCCTTTTTGGTATCTCTCTGCTCGGCATCAAAGGGGTGCATACCCTGCAACGATCACCCGTGTTAATTACATCTCCTTTGAATGAAATGATCTCCCAACCTCACGTCACAACTCAAGTGCAAAAGACATCAGTTTTCCTGAGGCGTGCAAAGAACATGAAAAGCAAATCGCCAAACGTTAAGTGGGTGGTCATGACTCGTTATTTAACTTCAGCCATTCATTTTAGAGCAATGCATTCATTAATAGATTAATGACACAAATAAAGAAACGAGCGTTTCGGTTTCTCTCAAAGTTCTCCTTCATTTACCGGCGGCTTTTTATCGGTTTGACCGCAGATGATCCCACTGCTTCATCTGACTTAGTCAAATTCTGACCAATGAAGAGCGATGAACAAGTGGCTTCTTATGAAGCCAGAGACTTGCCATTAATCAAGAGGCCCCATGACTAATTAGAAGGAGAAAGGATGCTATTTGAAATCAATTTTTAGGACTGCAACTCCACCAACAAGAACAGATACCCCGGTGTAAGTGTGAGTGGTTTAAATTAATGAGGCTAAGACTCACTTAGTCACAGTTAAATTGTCAGAAATCTACAACGAACTGGAAGCAGTAATGTCTGGATTAAAAGAATAAAGAGTTATGCATTCGTTTCTTTGACAGATACTTTGTTCTAACTACTGATTGAAGGCGACTTTGAATATAATCCGTACAACGTTGAGGTAGAAAATTAATACTGTCAGTCAAAAACGCTTTAAAGAGGAAAACAGTGGAACTTAAAAGGATTAGATGATAATGATTTGCAATATTGTGCGGCTGATAATCAGTGCGGAGGTGTTTAAAAGACAACAAAGCAGAAGAAGATTAAAACGTATTACCATATGGATTGAGGTTGGTAGTCGCAACGCAAAAAATTCATTATGACTTGCTGATTGTTTGCTGTTTTGCCAATGCGGTATAAATGATCTTTTGAACAATTTTCTCCTGAGTTCCACCAACAATGATGCAGATTCTAATGAACCAAACAACATTTGGGGCCTCATTAACTCAACTTGAAGCATTATTGGATTATTGGTGACAAATGCAGCGATAGACACAGTATGTGTTGCATTGTTGCGTCAGGGTACGAGTGTGGTCTCCGTGAGGGAAAGAGTGCCCAAAACAACAAAAAATTGTAGCTATATTAGCTATAGTAGCCTCTCTCAGTAGCCTCTCAATCTGTGGGCACACTTTGTTTTCCCTTTTGTTCAGAACAGCCAAAAGAAAAGGACAAATTCTATTCAATTCAGAAGCATTCCACCTGTCAGTAGGGATGATAATCAGCAGGGATCAGAAAGAAGTCGCTAATGAGGTATTGCTAACATGCATAGATGGCTAGCAAAAATACACGACCGAGCAATTTGTGTCAGAGTTGGCTTTTGTTGTAGCAATCCAGACTTTGGCAGAGGTAGAATGTAAAAGCTGTGTGGTAATTGTACCGCAGTTCCAAAACTCTCAGGCTTTGATTCCCTTGCACGGATAGCCAACAGCTACAAATGCTGTATTGGTAGACTGTATTGCAAGAAAATCCAGCCTACAATGCAACCATACAATTGTGAGATGGAGGCTGTGAATTTGGTTGCCTAGTGCAGCAAAAGATTTATGTCCACCAATCCCCAAGTCTCAGCAGTTGAAGTATCTGTAATAAACAGTTTTCAAAAGTCTCGACTCTCGATTCACTTGCTGGGCAAACATCACAATAAAAAATAAATAAAATGTTGATGGATTACCCATCCAAAGCAAGTTTCAAATCTCTGCGAGTTCATTTTCATAGCGCGGCGAAATGATTGGAAGCTTGTGGTTGCCTCGGAGGAAGAAAATAAATCTTAAAATCTGTGCTTTGGAAAATTGTCAGCAGTAATGTGAAATACTATATATATGATTTGTACTTAATGGGCTAAAACATGCAAAACCGCCATTATGGCCCTGTGAGATGAACACACAATTATGTGGATGTGCATTTGGATGGGTGTATGCGGTTATTTAAATCTTGACGCCTCTTACAGTATATAAAACATCATTCTGAAATGTGACATATTTTTTGCTTAATCTCTCAGGCTTGGCCTATCTATCAAGAGGCTCACATCGTGTCAGGCTCCAGAGCGAATGCACCCCTTTATTTCCCAGAGAGCAGTTTGTAAAGGAAATTGGTTTATACTTATGAGCCATTGATCCACAGAGAACAGCTCAGTTTGTCATTCTGTGTGCCTCTTGGACAGAGGATAGAGACATACGGGGGAGTCAAGGGAGAGACGGATCGAGATAGGACGCAGCCTCTTTCGCTATCAGCGTCTATGTGGATGTGTACTAGTAGATATGAATGATTTCTTTAAGGTTTATGCAGAAGGCTGCATTGGGTTAGAACCTCAAAGGTCAAGGATTTAAGTATCTAGCAGACGCAGACGGCCAACACAGACATAGCACTGAGTAGCCACCGTGACCACCACACCCCCTCAGCCACGTCAACTGTAATAATCTGGAGTAATCCACTATACAGTTATCCGTTACCATTCACCGGGGTTAGGGGTGCCAGTGGGGCGGCATGCGCTAAATCCACAAATAAAAAGTGCACCAGATGGTGCACTTACAGGAACAGCATTGTGGATTTCCTGTTCTTTTTTAATATACAATACAGTCCAATTGTGGCAAGCAACAGTGGCAGCCAAATTAAGTCTCCGTAGCATATCCAACAATTCAAACTTTTCTTGTCTAGTCATCATTTTGCTCTCTTAGTTCCACTTTCAGGCGCACTAGAAGCACTACACTTGATAAGCAGATTCAGATGCGGCCTTTCGCGACACGCTGCAAAACTCCCATTAAATTACTCACAACTGAACCGCAAATTATCAAAACTACAAATGGAAAACCTGCAAATGCAAGGGGTAACTTTTTTTGCCAAATTAGTTGTTTGACTTTATTATCAAATAGCCCTAAGAAAAGACCAAAACTATGGATGAATTTAACCAACAAACAAAAATCTGTATAGCCAAAGCTTGATATTGTTTTTGTCTCCGTGCCATAGAACTCCATTGTCTACGAAACACAATTAAAAACACATAAAAGAGCTAACTATTGCACTGGGTGATATATTCTTTCATTAATAAGGCCGGTGTACTTTACTCCATTTGGCTCATTGCAGTATATCCTCCACTGAATACTCATAAAAACACATAGTTTCTAGGGTTCCACTAAATCCAAACTTTTATTCCTCATCAGCCGTACTCTCAGACCCCAGACATGGTACGTTTATTAAAAAGGAATTATTCTACATATTTAAATGTTCTCATTTTCATTTGGGGTTCTGTTTTGCTTCAATGTGTAAAACCACATTGATCTCCTGCGCTCCCTTGCTGCTGCAGCGTGATGAAAACAGGCCGCTATAGATATGTTCTCTTTAAGATCTCTTTCACACCTATAACATTTACTCTGTTTGAACGCACCCTTGTGTGTTTACCCCACTGCTGCATTTCGTCTGGACAGGTTCAATCGCACTTGGATGCACACCAAAAGTGGAGAGACCTGTTTAGGAGACGTGGTCTCCTTTTGCTTGCAGCTGAACCCTGGTGTGGTTCACTGCAGATTTTCCGATGATAAGGTGATAGCGAACAAATCAAAAGAGGCACGCTATAGATTATGTGTATCGTAAACTGGAAATATGCATTAGTAAATCAGCCCTGATGAGCCAAGGGGCAGTGAAAGGATGGAGAAATAAAATGTCTACTGGAAATATGGGCTGATGACTGTTGAAACAAATGGAAAAGAAATTAAGTCAGAGAACAATGACGAATTACATTTGCGAAAAAGTTGCATGGAAAATATGCCATCTGAGAGAAGCAGTACTTTGAACTAAAAGAAGGCCAAATTCTTTTATTATGACATCTGTACGGAGATTTGTACAATTGCATCATCACCAGCTGTTTGTAAGACTATAAAAAGAGCAATAACATCTAAATACAGTGATGAAGAAACATTTTCCTGAATCTTATTCTCATTCTGTACCCATAACTGCTAAAAAAAATACATAAAAACCATTTATTTTGCTGAAATAGCTTCATCTTAGCCGCACATTAGTGATGGTTCCAGGTTTCTAGCCTTATATCTTACTGTACAAGGACGACATAAATGTGAGCATATATTATAATCAACATCTGGGACTAGATTGCACCTGTTAATAGTCAATCATAAGATCCATGCCTGATTATTGTCATGGAGACATATCTTTGATTTTCAGAAATCTGCACATATCTTGTCCGATGCCTCATCTTGAGATAAAAAAATATCAACCAATCAATCTTGATCTGCTTCAAAATCTAATCTAATCTAATCTAATCTAATCTTCCTTGATTGAGGAGCAGTCAAAAATTTCATTGAAATCTGTCTAATTTTCATTTTAGATATCCTGCTAAAAATGCAGACAGATAGTGTTGCAACTTGTATGTAACAACACAGTTACAGTCTTCAAAGGCTTCAAAATAAATAATTCTGAAATTCTAAATCTACACCCCTAGGTTTAATATCTTCCTTTGAAAAATGTTAAAAAACGCAGAGAAACATTGCAAAGAACCTCTGAGGCTTCGGGCCCTAAAGGATAAAGTTATCTACAGATATGTTTGATTTTTTTTGTGCTTTGATACCGATGAATTAACTTGATACAGCTTTATTTGCAGACAGGCAGTGCAGCCTCTACATAGACAAGATAGTGAAGTCTGTGCTTTTACCATCTGCATTCACGACGCTGTACTGTATGTCATTACGTACTCAAGTTTCACAAGAGCAATCCATCCTAATGGAAGTAATTACACAGAAATTATAACCTGTCTGACTGAAAGACTGCAAATGAGCAGGGGTACGACTGAAATAGGTGCTCTTCACACGATCAACACATCTCTCCACTGTGCATGACATACTTAACCATGGCGCCGTGTGTGTCAGTCCTCTTAACTACAGATTTAAGAGGCAGGGAAAAGACTGACATTTCCATAATCTTACATGAAGACTGAATTTGACCTTGTGTTTCTTAATACCCAGCACAGCTCAACACTTGAAAGCGCTCTTATCTTCACTTTGGTGAAATTCATAGAAGGGAAGTGGATTCATCCTTCTCCCCCTGGAAATTCCAAGGGTTTAAAAAAAAAAAAAAATCACTGACTCTGTGTTTTATCTATGATAGCCAAATTGATGAAGTGATAGTAAAACGGCCTGGATCACCTTATAAGTGTTATTCAAGGAGCTAGAATTTCCACATTTGATGTCTTCATGGGTCCATTTGGTTCTAAGGAATCCATATTACACTGACACCAATTGGGTGAGTTTTTTTCCAGATTTGTACATTTTCCACAACTGATATTTCGCAGATCTCTACGTCAGAAACACTCAAAATTAATCTTTGTGATCTTACAAGACAAGACAAATCTCGACTCGTAAATTTAATTAATTGTCACTAACAAAGCATGAATAAAACATAGTGGCTGTCATCACAAACAACAGCGTAGAGAAATATTTTCTAAACAACACGTTTTATTCCTTTTTAGTCACTTGATTGTTTGATAGATTACCGTTTCAGGTCAGAAGGGGTTTTCGGTATTCATAATGAGTATAAAAGGCATTCACTCGTGGGATTTCACCAAGCGAGGTGCTCATTATAATAAAGAGAAAAGCTTTCGATACGGAGTGGATATCATGACTAATTGGAGCTGAGGATACCTTTACTGTCAGTGGTCTGAACTGTGACCCTGGCATTTTCAGAGAGAACAATCTCTGAACCTAATCCAAGACCTTTTTGGTGGGTTATGCAGTGTTTTAAAGAGCTTCATAATGAGTGGATGGGTTTAAAAGCTGAGGGACCAGGGTACACTGAACCCCCAACCCTGACTGATATAACAGAGTTAAATTATTCATTTGAAGTAATAGTCTTACTTATGAAATATTCAACATTCTGTAATGAGGGATGTATTGATTTAAATAGCAGCACTTTGTTGAAAGGCCCACTTTCTGCCAAGGAAAGAAAAGAAAAAGCAATGAAAGGTATTCTAGAGATCATTTTCTGTATTTTATCAACACTAAGCACTTGAACTGATTACTGATTAGGGGCGCTCGTGTTACCTTAAGCTATTCTTGATGCAATCAAAGTGTCTCCATAGAGCAGAAATAAGCATCTACATCTGATGATATTAGTCATTATTGCATTGTTTTATACAGAACCTCAATTGTCGATTGCATATATTGTGTAGTTTATACAATCAATACTGTACTTTGGACACAAAAAGATACATTTATTCACAGTTTAATCAATAGATGAAAAAATGTGTAGGTTACTTATTGTAACATGCTAATGTACCGATATATGTACATGTTGTTACCTTGAGGATATGGTAATGCAAATAATGATATTATTTTCCTGATCACTTTATATAAAACAGAATATCCCCTCTAAAGCCATAGTTAATGAATTGTAACTTCAACTTTACTTTTAAACTTTTTTACTTTTTGAGTACCAACATCGGTCATTATGCCTGATTTTAGGCACAAATAAGTGATGTAGCAGTTCATCATATTTACATATTTTTGCTACAGGAGAGGAAATTATGGCTTGAGAAAGAGCGAGAAGAACATCAGATCGGATCAGATAACTCACACTAAGTAGATCACAGTGAAGACATGACAGCAGCAATATTACTTATTATTATTGACTGGAAAATACACCTATCAAACTGCTTTCCTTAATTTCCCCTCTCTTTAATCTCAAACTCATTCATTAGTTTCCAGATGTTTCATAGTTCAATGCAACCTTGCATTATGTGGAAGCATTTGTCCATATTTATTGTGATTGATGGCCATCTTGTCAGATTCTGAGCTTAAATGTTGTCAGGATGACCTAAAATGTCCCATACTCTTATCTGTTCAGACTGGAACAAAAAGTATCTCACATTGCCTCTGTCAGACGGACAGCCTATGCACTCCTCTGTGTTAGCATCGATGTTCGTAAAAACAGTGTAGTGCAAAGCAGAGGAACTGTAGTGATGCAAAATTTAACGTCTCTGGCTGTGGTTTGGTTTAGTAAATATGCCCCATAGCTCATCTCTAACTCTCTAACTTGACTTTGAATATGGAATCCGATCTTAAGTGCATCTAGGAATGGTCATTAATTTTCACTTGGCCTTGAGTCGGACTCGAGCCTGTGGGACTCAGAGACCAGCCGAGTTCAGCTGACTCAGCGGAGTCCTGTCTAACATAAAAAAAAATACTTATGCTCATCCATATGCTCCATCTACACAGCACGCATCATTATATTGCTGTATTTAATTCATGACTTGTTTAAAAAATATTTAATGCACGTTTCAAATATATAATTTACCTGGGTTGTGCTGCAAAAATGTCTCATTCTGATTGATTAAAAATGATGCTTTCCTCAGTGAACAGAATGCATTTTGTGTCATACAGGGAAAGAAAAGAAAAAGGAGATTTATCCCCTTTTTGTGGTGCGACGATAAATTTAGTAAACTGTGTTAAATTTGCATCTTTAATTTGCGCTCACACACTTTATCATCGGCATAAATAAATCATAAAAACATTACTCTCGTATGAAGTGCTACATGCTTTATTGCTATGATGTCATGTAATGTATATCCACTGAGCCTCTGGTGTCTCTGTTTAACAGAGTGGATCAAAGTCAATGAGGCATTTGTCATTAAAGGCTCGGCTGATGTATGTCAACGTCTCACTGTGGACGAACCTGGAATATGAGAACGACAAGATGGGTGATCCGGCTGAATAAATGAGCAAATCTTAGTCTGCTCAACTTACTGCTTATATTTTTCAGACTCATAGGGGCAGGCAAACCCACAGAGACACAGGGATTACACACAAATATTATTGTAATATTATTGATATTACTCGGTTGGAATTACTTGTTTAGTTTTTTATAGCATTATAGATGCAATAGCAAATGCAGATTTTATATACATGTCCGCCAGAACATCGATCTATTGTTAGAAAAATGACAAGAAACGTGCCTTTTTTCCCCTATTGTGAAGTAACATATATAACACAATTAGTGTGGACGGAAATCCCACAGCTTTGATCTTTATGCAACATGGCTGTCACTGTAAGCAAGTCCTGCCAGGAGATTTCTGCTCATGTCAAACGTGACTTCAGACAGATTACCAGACACTTTACAGCAGGGAACAAACGCCTTAGGATAATTTTGTTTACGGCAAAGGGAAACATGAAATACCGCGGAATAGCAGCATCGTGTGCCAGACTTGGAAGATGGAAGTTAAGAATGCAAAAAGCGCACAATTTGTCTTAGGTAAGCGCCAGCCTACATCTTTTTCATGGCATAAAGTGCTGATTAAACATGACATATCGAGGGGGTTGAGCGGGGCCTTTGAGAATTATGGCACAATCATAAACAAGTAAGGAAATGTGTCCCTGCTGGCTAGAATTAATTAAAATACAACTATGCTGCTTGCCTTCATTCAGCCGAATCATTCGCCATGTGCAAATATAAATTTGATCTCATGATGTCGAACCATTTGAGAGAAAATGTTTCATAGGAGTGGGTGATTAAAGATATTTATGATGTACTTAAATGTAATAGTTTGACATGAGAGTGCTGAGTCCCTCATACATTGTGAGATGGGAGAATGTACTTCAAGATGGCTTGAAATGTGTTGATATTAGTACAATACCGAAGCCAGCAAAGAAAAGTGACTGAGGAAAACATCTTATTCGTCAAGTCAATGCTTTTTATGTTGCAAATGAACAAAGAAACCTTGCAACAATGAATAAGCTCACCCATGTGAATAAACATTTGGGTTTTGTTTAGTTTTTAGCCTGCTTCTGCTCTGGTCACTTCAGGCACATTTCTACTCCCTTTATGTATGAAAATTTCAAACCAACTCTGCCCCAAAACCTCCGAGCTCTTCCTTTACGTTCACAGAGATGTTCAGTAATATATCCACTAGAGGGCAGATTCTACAGTATTTGAAAATTCGCAATTGGTCTCTGTGACAAACACTCTTCCTGAACTTCCTGTTCCTGATAAAACAGGATCTTAAAAATAAGGCCCCGGTAAATATGTCAAGCTAATGTGTCCCTGAATCAATTGAGACGAGGTGTGTATTTCCTTGAACACGATTTGATAACAAGATGTATGATTCAAAACAAAACAATTCTTTGATGTGATTCCGTTCAATACAATTCTGACTTTTTTATACTTTTTACTTCATATACTGGAGTGCGCTTTTGATTGTGGTTATGAATAATTTCAAAATGCTTCCTTTATCCGTTTGTATTTTAAAGGAAACGCTGCTGTTGCTCACATAACAGCTGCTCTTATCAATACATGCACAAAACACAAAAGTAGTCACTATGAAAAAAAACATCAATAGCTAAACTGCTTTAATAACTAAAAAACAGCTCTAAGCAATATTGCATGAGAGCAGAACAGAGATGCTGATTGTTGCCAAACAAGGTGCAAACCGACGGCCCAAATGTCAACTTTAACACAATATTGAACACAGTACACACGAGCGCTTGCCCATATACACCCATTCATCTGCCTTCACAAAGCATCCTTACTCGTTATTGTAGTACAAGAACATCGAAACAAGTAAAAGAAAAAAAAGCCAATCCAATGTAGCATTGATCAGACATATTTACTTGAGTTTTATTTCACTTTATTGACTTTAGAGGAAAATTCAAGTTTGGCTGGCTGGGCTGCAATGCTGCCACAGCTTTGACAAAACGTACACAGAAGGTCTTGCAGCACTTATCCCATTAAGAGGGAGATTTGCAACCTTCAGTGCAAATTCACCTCCAAAGGCCTTCAACAACAAACCTCTTCTTCGAATTTTATCCATGAAAAGAATGCCTCGGATGAAAATTATTCCATTTATTCCCAGCTACTGTGATGTATTGAAAGTTGAAGGTTTTTCTCTAAAGTCACAATTACACAAAGATAAAATCATGGCTTTCCAACAACTGCCAAACAAGAGAAAATTCACCCATCAGCAATTAACGAGAGCGATCCAAACCTAATTGCAAATATCTGAACATTTTATATGTGCAAAGGGGTTTCATTTCATATTCTAATTTTAGAGATATAGCCTTTTTGATGGCACGCTGTAAATATAGAACTGACAGGTCAGGTCTGTGTGGTTCCATTCTGATGCAACTCAGAACACAAAGCAGTAACTGTCAATAAGAATTGGAGATATTCTTCTGACAGACAGTCGCGCAAGGTACTAATATTGTCATTTGACTCGTAATGATTCAATCTGTTCCGTGTGATTGTGAATGGCTCAGTCCAAGGAATTGAACCTCGTTGCGACTTGTTTATTTCTAAAGTTGCATGTTTCACACTATGTGTAAGTATTTGTCATCGCTGGTGGCTACGTGTGCACTTATGTGCTAACTGAAGACACAATCGCCCTCTAAATGCATGACAGTACTCTCCTCGACATGCATCTCACTTTCGTTCAAAGCAGAGGAAATTTAATTGTATTTTTCGTCACGTAGGGTAGTTTTTTTTGCCATTTCAATAGCAACATCATCTTGGGAGAGGATGACACTCTGAGGGCAGAGGGAGACAGCAAAAGTGCAAAAAAGCATTTCATTTTGGTAGCAGCCCATAAAAAAACAAGGCGTTATCTAATC
>OMNV01000424.1:43436-72578 GCA_900303265.1 Brotula barbata | reverse complement strand
TCTCAGTCTATTGATGACCTCACGGTGAAATGTGGCGGTGCGGCGGGACGCGGCCGCTGATTGGTCGCCCGTGTCACAGCGGCACTTCAAAGCCGGAGAGGAGCCTACAATTGTGGAAGAATGGGCGGAACACATCATTGTATTGCACATCTCTAAAAAAACAGTGCTCTGATTCATAAATATAAAAAGATCCTCTGAGGAGGGCTGTGTTTTTGTGTGATGGCAACTTCACTTCTAGGGGTGAGTCTGAAGGAGTTTCTTACTGGTTTAATTAGTTCTTGTCATTGTCCGGCGGAAGGGGATTAAACTTACATCGGTCAGAAAGTAGCGGCGCAGCCAGGACCTGGGTTCTTTCTCCGGGCTCTTATAGGCGGGATAGAACTTTCTGCTGCTGCTTGTGTTCCTTCATGTTTGCGTTTGTGTCCGCTGGCGTGTTTTTCTAACGCACTTTCTGATCGTCCAGGTAGGAAGACGCGTAGTCATGCGTGTGTTGTGGTTTCCACACCACTAATAAAATCTGTGCTGCTGATTTCCTGTCCAAATGCGTGTGAAATGTCATGTTAAACTTAGTCTGATTCGTCTTCTTCTTCCTCCTCTTCTTGTCCTTCCAGGAGGAGCCGAGGTTAGGATCGACTCCTTTAGCCATGTTAGCTGCAACATGCAACAAAATAGGGAGTCCGAGCCCTTCACCGTCAACAATTTCGGATAATTCCTCGTCGTTTGGAAAAGGCTTCCACCCGTGGAAAAGAGGCACGGCCAGCAGCTGCAGCCTGGGATCCGGCCTGTCCGGCTTCGGAGTGTCCCGCAATGGTTCCGGTATCTCGGACTCTTTCGGCACCAACGGCTCCTCCGGATCCAGTGCTTTTTCCCTGACGTCTGGCACCTCCTCTAGTTCACACTTTGGAAACGACTACTCGGTTTTCCAAGGCTCCGTTTCGAGCAGTTCTCAAGAGTCCAGCCACCAGCCGGTTTTCATCTCCAAGGTGCACACCTCGGTGGACAGTTTGCAGGGCATCTACCCGAGGATGAGCGTCGCGCATCCCTACGAGTCCTGGTTCAAGTCCTCCCATCCCGGCATCCCCACGGGAGAGGTAGGAACCACCGGAGCCTCGTGGTGGGATGTGGGGACGGGGTGGATTGACGTTCAGAACCCGAACGGAGCAGCACTACAAACGTCCTTACATTCCGGTGGACTCCAGACGTCCTTGCACTCTCCTCTGGGCGGATATAATTCTGATTACTCCAGTTTAAGTCACTCTGCTTTCAGTACAAGTCCCTCTCCGCACCTGTTGACAACCGGCCAGCATCTGATGGACGGTTTCAAGCCGGTGTTATCCTCTTATCCGGACACAAGCCCCTCTCCGTTAACCGGGGCGGGGGGGACTATGCTCTCTGGGGGTCCACCCGCATCTTTAGCGGGGTCTCCGAGGTCATCTGCCCGGCGGTACTCGGGCAGAGCCACCTGCGACTGTCCAAACTGCCAGGAGGCAGAGAGACTGGGACCGGCGGGGGCCAGCCTCCGGCGAAAGGGTCTGCACAGCTGTCACATCCCGGGCTGTGGGAAGGTGTACGGCAAAACATCGCACCTCAAGGCGCATTTGAGATGGCACACCGGCGAGAGGCCGTTTGTGTGCAACTGGCTCTTTTGCGGTAAGCGGTTCACGCGTTCCGACGAGCTCCAGCGACATTTACGCACGCATACCGGGGAGAAAAGATTCGCCTGCCCGGTGTGCAACAAGAGATTTATGCGTAGCGATCACCTGAGTAAACACGTAAAAACTCACAGCGCCGGGGGATCCGCGGGCTCAGGCTCCGGGGGCAGCGGAGGGAAGAGGGGGAGCGACACCGACAGTGAGCACAGCGCGCCGGGAAGCCCTCCGTGCCATTCCCCAGACCTGTTGCATCCACCCGAATCCAGCCAGGGAGTAGGCATGAACGGCCTCTAAAACTGAGCCCGCTGAAGTCAGAATTGTGACCAACAACAACAACAACAACAATAACGTGATGTGATGGGATTGTCTTTGCTGAAATGAGAGTGGACATACTTTAATGTGCGCGCAAAGCTTCATCACGAGTGCCATTTACAGAGAAATTAAGTCTAAATGTTCCTTTGACTTTTTCCAAGTGTACTAATTACATAATTTCATAGCTGCTCCACCGGAAAACTCAACACTGATCGACGTGCGATGTGAAACTGTAATCAAATTCCTGTGGGCGCATAGGGCACAAACTTTCCCCCAGAGAATCCTCGATTTTGGGTTTTTTTCAGGGCATTAAATACAAAACATTTTCTTTAAAAAAAAAATCACTGCTGTGAAATTTCAAGGCCTGCAAAGTTGTGCCACCGTGCTTTTCATATTCAAAAGTTCCAAACCAAACTCTGGCACTTTATTGTCGAGCAGGAGAAACGGTTCGAACTGCTCGGTGTAGGAACAAATCACTGTAATATTCTGGCTCACTCCATCATCACCAATCCACCGTTTGGTTGAGGAGCAGCTGTAGTTTTGTGTCATATGTTGCTGTATTCACATCTGCAGCATACGCACTCTGTAAGTAGGCCAGTCCGAGTTACTTACTTACACCCCACGTCACTGCAAACTGTGTGTGTGTGTGTATATAATGAGAAATGTAGGTTAGAATAATTACACCCCAGTGTAAAGGTGAGTAATGTATTTGTCCAGGAGACGATTTTGTATAGCTATTTCTAGTTGTATATGGATTCTAGTAAATATTTGAAAATATACGGAAATGTACTTGGATTTTTCTTTGACATGTTATAAAAATGTATTGTGGGGAGTTCTATTTAACCACGAGTTTTCTTGTATTTAGGGGTCTATCGTTAGGCGCACTTTGAATTTATTTGTAAGGTTTGGAAATCATTTACTGTTTACCCGCTCATTTAATTTAAGGAAGCATGTTGTAAAGTGATTTTAATTTTACAATGACTTTTTTTTCCCTTCCCTTCCCGAGAATGGCTTTTTATGTAAGCCACTCAATAAAGTCAGTATGAATTCAGACTCATTTGATCGACTCAGTTTGTTTGGTTATTGAGTCGACAAAATCTATTTCTCGGCCATATCAAGACGTTTGCAATTATTCGTTTGCACAGCTTTTATTATTTTTGTATTTTTATAATTTTCTAGTAAGGGGGATCATTTGTTCCATTAAAATGTGAACGAGTGTAAATATTTCGCTGCACGACCTGTGCTGCTTTGTAGATTCCTTATGGGTGAAACAGCCAGAAAATGACCCTACCGAGATTATTAACTGACGTTTAAATAATCTATTTAATTAATTTACTTAAGACTTGATGCTTTAATAATTGTTACAGGAAGCTAAAACGCTTTGTCCGGAAAATAAAGCGTCAGCCTTTTCAAAGGCCGAAGTCAGCGCAGGTCAACCAAGGCGCTTTATTGTATTCAAACAAGTAAAACACCCGGCTGATAGTCTTTTAAAAAATATGTTTAACATCATATAATTTACTTTATTTTTAGCAGTGCGTCAATATTCTGAAATTAGGTTAAAAAAAAACTTAAATTACATTTATTCCCCGTTCAACCAAACTTTCTTCTCTACAGGGCACACTTGTAATCTATAACACACGCGATTAGTTTATTATTTAAAAAATATTAAAATGACAGAGAAATGCATGATATATTGGATTTTGCAGGCTGGAATGAATATTCCGCGTGTTTTAATATTTTAAGCGCAAATGAAAATAGAAGCGTGTGATGAGTACCGCCTGCATGTCCTAGGTACAGTTGGAATAATTTGCAGATTAAAACAAGATAGCAATTAATTTACTGTTTACGATCGTTGGTCTACCTCTGGGAAAAGGTCATTTTTAAAATAATCTTTAAAATCTTATTTTAAGATCTGTAAACTGTCTTCATGCTGTAAATATGGGGCAAATAATTGGGCCTTTACTCGTTGGATTCTGTATTTCATGCATTGTAAATTCGTGATGAAAATCACTTCAAGTTTTAATCTTCAAATGAAATTTGACTTCATCCATTGCTGCGTAAAATTTACGCACATCAACTTATGCGTTATTCCGCTCGCAATGAAGCACTGAAGGAAATGTTTGTCCCCTTAGCTGCCGTACAAAAACGGATATACATGGATTCTATCTGCCCTTACATTTCTAATAAATCGAGTTTTTGTAGTGTTGTTTCTTGGGCTCCTCATTAAGGGTGAATTGAAGGCAGAAATCTTTCGAACTTCTGGTGCAGTTTTCTGAATGGATTTGTAGCGCCATCTAGCGTTTCATTTTACCACCGACAGCACTGGTAAATTTGGGGATTTGTTTTGATCAAGATCTCTTTTGGTGTCATATTTACATTTACCAACACTGGAAGAGTATCGTTTTTGTTCGGTAACTCCATGTGAGAAATTGTCACATCATGACGCTACTCCTTTATTCTGTTTCTACCATTTAAAACACAAGTGTCGGTCCTCATTCCTAACTCAACTGGCCTTCCTCAGGGAGGTGAGATAATTTGCTGTGGTATTCCTGTTTTGTTAATCAGGTCAACCTAAAAAACAGAAGCTCACTCGTACTCAAACATTGTCCCACGCCTCATACTTTCAGATAATTGAAGTAAAAGTGAGCATTCACAGCGGTGAGAGTCACTTTTTCACTCCATTCATCCAAGTGGTTTAAACCAGCAGATCTGAACAGAGTTGTTCGCTACTGCCTACTTCTCATCTCCAAACCCTGTTGTTTTTCATTTGTGGAGAAAAGACCATGATGACTAAAAACAGGAAAATTTACTGCCGTCAGCTCATAGGAGTTGAAGGCCGGACTGAGATGAGAATGAAGCCGCATGAGTTTCAATCATAACAAAACAGAATGGAATACCTGATACGGGTTGAATAACAACGTTTGACTATTTTCTTACACCAATCCAGATTTCTTTCCTCATTCCAGAGTTATCGATGAAGTCTGACATTAGGATTAAGGCTATTTAAGGCCTACAGCACAGACACAGTATACTGATTTCAGACAGATTAACATGTTTACATGCATTTTAAAAGACAGGTTTTAGCCGGTCGCAAGCAATAATCAAACTTTGTAGTCGTCGTGTGAACCTGCTCAGTATGTTCTTCGCCACAGACTGACAAAGTGCACTTGCATTAAAAAAACTGGTACTACGTCTAGGGCAGTACTTCACTAGTGGTATTAATATTGTTAAAATGTCTGAAAAGGCTTATACAACAGCATGAAAGAAGACACCATCCCGTGTCAACAAAAGAGATTATATATAAAACAAACACAAAAATGTCATAATTTGCTGTAAGGTTTTGAAGCTTGGCTGTGTGTTGTCATGTTATTATCACCTTCACAATGTTCCAGTGTCACCTGGTCCTTGGAGACATGTCCTGCTGTTAGCCCTCATTTGAATGAAAATAACTGCTATGAGGAAGAACATGGCAGGATGCTGAGGGTGAGCTGCCAGCTGTGGATGAAGGCCATAATAACAACCACGCTCAGAGCGCACGACATGCCGGCAGCCAAAACCAGTTAGTAAGCCCGTTCCCTACAAGAGCAAGAAATAATATTATCCTACAGATGCTAATAGAAATGGCGCTGCAATTTGCACGGATGCTAATGATTTTGAGTTTGTGTGTTAAGTCAATTTTCTACCTTGATGAAATTAAGAGGAGAGTCACTAATGACTGGGACTGAACCCAGGCTACATGGAAAGCCAGCTGCTATAGATATCATGAGATATATTGAATTTGTATCTGTATGAGTAAATCACAGTGTTGTGCTCACACCTCTCACCGATGATGCATCTGTGGCCAATTTTGTGGTTAAAATCCTAAACCGCACTGTCATTGTCATCAAAGCAGCCAATCTCCTGGGAAAGGCAATTTGACAAGGTTGTGAGGCTAGTCAAAATAATTAGCAATAATTGCTGTAACACTGACAGAGGTGGCCTTTTACAATACTTTCAGTAAATTACATTCATTTATGTCACAGGTGGTGTTTCACCTGCCTAATCGCTGCACGGAATACCTACAGCGATGCTGAGAGGAACTCAGCGGAAATGTGGCTGAAAAATTCAATCATTCTACAAAAGGCAAGTCCCATGAAAAGAGACAGAAATAAAACTGAAAGAAAAACGTTGAGATGACTGAAACTCGCTACACCAGAATAACCGGTGAAAAATACAGTGTTCTCACCAAGATGATGACAACAAAGTGACATACCACAGCCACTTGGTTTCATCCAGAAGGTCTCACCCGACGGTCATGGAGCTTTCTCTCCTCTCTATGCTTCACTACTACTACTACTACTATCCCATAACCCCGAAGGGTCGTTGGGGCACCACAGATGATCTGTTGACCAGCTCTCTCCATCCCTCTCTGTACTCGGCAGCTCTCATTGCTTCACTGAGTTTCAAGTGAGTCCATGCTTCACTAGCAGTCTGAATTCTGTTAATATAGTGAGAAAAAATTCAGACATTGATTACCGACCACCATACATTAACATCAAGACCCCAGGACACAAATTCTAATTGTAGGTTACATCTTTTTTGCTACACCACAGTGAAGGAGCCTCCCCTTTTGGGCATCACTCCCATGAACATTCTAGAAGTTAGCAATCAAAGTTGCAGTTTTAATGATAGGGTGAAACACGGTATCATTTCCCCTCTGGTTGGAAAGATTAACTAAATAGTACATTTAAAGATAATAGTGCAAAACATTTACGAAAAACAATTACATAATTCAATAAAATAGAATGTATTTTTGATTTTACTGTAAATAATTTTCTTTTGGCTCTCTTAAAGATATCACAGATCTGATTGGTATGTTGATTTATTATTACTTAGGCCTAAAACGGGCATGACCTTAGTTTATTAGTGAATGAGTTAGTAAAAAGAATTAAAAATGGCAATTCCATTTACCAATCCTGACATAGACTTCATGGATACTTACATGTTTTATCTGTCACAATAATATGCAACAAATTCATTGGATTACATTATATTAAAGAGAGTATAATCCAATGAAAGGCAGTTACAGAAAAAATATGATTTTTAACAGTAATGTCATGAAATTTATGAGATATAACCTTTCTCTGATCAGAGAAAGTGTGATTGCAAGACTGCATATAGATGGAAATTCAAGGGTTATTTAGACACTGTGCTCATACAGGATTTACACATTTAAAAGCAGCATCTTGTTATATGTGGGCTTATATAGTATGGTACTGATTGTCAAAGCAAATCAATAAGTCAAATCAAGTCATCTTCAATCTAAGACAAATCTAACAAACAGCAAAAGAGGAGGAGAGTATCTGAATATTTTTAAGTAAATTCTAAATTCTAAAGCAATTCTAAGGCAAACCACATTAGTCTCGTTCAATAAACTACAAAATACTAACTACTTATTACGGATAAAATAACTTTGATGTACTAACAGTGTCGACGCAAAAGGGACTGACATTCTACTCTCAAATTAAATCATTCCTACAATAAATGAAAGGAATGTGGATACACGGTGTCAAGTTTATGTGGCTAAAATATGGACTTTTACCTGACGTATGTAGCAGTTTGCAAGTATTTTAAGTATAAATTATTGGGTAAAGGAAATTCCTCTCCTGTAAACGACGTTCCTCTTCTGTATAAAAACCAGAAACGTTGTGCAGCCGCTAAATGCAAGTTCAAACAGTAACACTGCTGTATGCTTACATTTTGCTGTTTTATTGCACCCATAAATGACATGCAAGCATTCCAGAGGATCAGTAGCCTACATATTGTATATAGTGTTGCATGAGGGTTGGTTTGGCCTGTAGAAATCTTTTTTTTTTGGAATGGGACAAGATGTCCGTCTGCACATTGGCACAATTTATCCATCTTATATGACACACAGACATTTAAACTCTATGGACTTGCAGATATGCTCGAATGAATGCAGCGGACATGATGTCACTTCTCCAAATTATGGCAGTCGTTGCTTCCTTCCTTTGTGAGTCAAAGTCACAGATTTAATCCATCCTCATATGTGTAGGTATTAGAATGCGAGATTTTAATTGATAACTGGACACATCTGTGAACTAAGGTTAACATAATTTTGCTACTTCCCAAAACACCCACAAGAGGGCAGCGTTTAATGTGAGGTTCTCCTGTTTCACTTGAATAAACTTCATCACTCACTAAGTTGTACTTTAACAACTGTGTTCTGGTTGATTGTTTGTTTAATCTTCAAGAGGTAATGCAAAACTACGCTCAGGATAAACGACAACAACTATCATATTTGCGTATAAATATGCTAAGGGATTACATAAACCATTTAACAGGTGTAAGAGTTATATAGAGGTCTGGGCTCCTACAGGCATCGACTATATCTTCACAAGAGAAAAAAAAATCAACCTGCTGTGCATATGTGAACTTGTTGGCTTCACACAGATGTGGTGCCACAATTTCTGTGTGTGAACCTAAATGTTTAGTTCTGTTGTAAAACTCATGCCATGTGCACTTGTATATATTCCACATGTATGTTTATTTCTACGTTTTCATTTTCTCCATATTCTACACATATATTTAGTCGAGACTTTTAACACGGAAATGCTGTCATAGAGTCGGACTGGCTATTTAACACAGCAAATATGTACAAATTCAAAGAGATAACCCAGTTTACGTCCTTGATGAAATTATGTTCTGTTAAGTTCAGGTTTTGTTGGCTTTGATCAACAGGTTGTGATAAGGTATAGCTATATAAAGAAGCACAAATCACACAAAAAGTGACTGGAAAATACTGGATTAGGCCATGTTGTGAAAATAGCCGAGTTCAAACAGACATGTACGTGAGGGCAAACAAATCTGAACTTTATTTATCCTTACACCACAATCTTACTGTTTCCACCTTGTTTCTTGCTCGCGCGTCTCTTGAATGCAGATAAAAGTCTTAAGCTTTTGTAACAGGCTGTTTTTTGGAGCTTTTTCTGTCCTTATCGCTTGACATAGCCGTATCGAAACTTCAGGTAGCTATCGCTCAGTTTCAGGTGTTGCAAAACCCGCGTGCAAACAGAGTTGCATCATGGGAGTTGTAGTTGTAGTGAATATGAGGGGCCACGCAGCAATAAACGGCTGCCGTATGATTCGGAACTAGTTTTCCCAGGATACTGTGCGGCTGAAAACAAACAGCACAGGGACGTCAACAATGAGTAGGACTTTTAAGTTCCGCCCCCGAAAGCAGAGTCAGTGATAGTAGGTCGGCTTCATTTATTGCCAACACGCCGGAGTAAAACTTCAAACCTGTCAACCCAACGGTGAGACCAGGCTTTCATTTCACCTTTATTTATTCATTTATCTATTTAATTCTGTACGTTTGTTTGTGCTGCTTTTGAATATTAATAACACGAAGGGTGGAGGACTTTCATGTTTTTACTGCATACAATAGGCAGCACCTGCACAAGTTTTAACTCCGAAACTCTAACTGTTTGACTTGTTGATGAAGTTGGATATAATATATTCAATAAACAAACCTGTGCTAGTTGTTAGTGTAGAAATGGACTGATTTTGATTTAATCTGATCTAATCTGAAATATGAAGTTTGTCTCAAAGCACAACAACATGCCTAACTGTTGTTGTCTATTGTTTATTTCATGCTCATTATAGATACTGTACTGTATTAAAAACAAAAACAAATGTTAAATCAGATTTGGCATTTGTCACTGTTACAGTGGCTCTGCGCTTTCATTGTGAGACAGAAGTGAATACAGTGTCAGAGGCAGGACAAGACCAACCTGTTTTTGTGCACTGGTGTAAGAAAACCACATTATTAATGACTGACTCACTGTGACGAGACATGAATGGGAAGTGTCTTTTTACACAAACAAGTGACAGACTGAGTTCAGGCTATATTCTTTGTCTGGAGCAGACAGAAGCTAAGCATGAACCCTGAGGCTCACAGAAAATTGAGACACCACAGTAAGACTGCATGCACGACCTCTGATTCATTGTTGTTAGGTGTCAAATTCAAGATACGTGAATCTATCTGCCAAATATTAAATTTACTCAGAATTGCAATGGATTTTCAGGTCTGGTTACATTGCATCAAAGATTCAGTCAGTCAGTCATTAATATTCAAAGTGTTATTACAGCTGAAGTATTACTATATTATTAATTTGTTTAATTTAGGTTAAGACAAGGCATATTCATGAACATCTAAAACAAAGGTAAGTACGCCAGATTTAGCCACAAGTCTCAGTTTCATCTGTAGTCCCTTGGCAGAATTATGTTAATAAAGGAGAACAGGTGGGATAATTACACATTACATTACATTAAATTTTACATTTTTGTAGTTGTAAAGCATTTTGTAACTATGTTTTGAAAGGTGCTATACAAAAATGATACAGTTAAGTACTGTATACATACAATTCAACAGCCGTGGTCAATTCACATCCACATTTCAGTGCAACACACACATGCTATACACAGAATATAAACATCAGTCTGTGTTATGTAAACTATGCAAGCGTTCCTGATTATCCAGAAACCATTTTATTTACTTTTTATGAAAATGTGAACCATTGTCTACCATGTTAGACATACCATTCAAATGAACTGGTCAGATGAATGAGAAGATGAAGTTACCGTCTAGCTCAGTAGCTGTGGATCTGTATGGATGTCGTAGTAAACATTTAAATGTTAATATCATAAGCAATGCATTTTGAATGTCTGAATGAAAGTAACATATAACAATTTTCATTTGATCACTGGTTCTAGTGTTAAGGAGTAAAAGTATCATTATAATCATATCATAACATTATATAACAATATGATAGCTGTATATAATCAGGTCAGACATTTAAGAATTTTTTGTTGTTGTTTTGTTGTTCCAGATGAAAATATGGCAGCTGGAAGAGTACGATCCTTTGATCGCGTTGGGAGTCTAATGCGGAGTAAATCAGAGGGGACACTGATCGATCTTGATGATAATAGTTTGACCAGCAGCGCTCTGAATGGTAAAATTTTCATTATAACACATCAACAGCAGGTGCTGTAATTGTAAAGAGTGTTGTTAATTAATACTATAACTGTTAAAATTTTTATATTCGATATATTCACAGGTGGTTTTGTTCCAAAGAATTCTGATTGGCCAATTTTACAGCCAAATGTTACACATTCATCTCAGCCAAACAATCCATTTTGGAACAAACACTCTGGATCCAATCCATTCCTAGATGACATCATACGCAGCAGCACAGAAAACCTTTCTAACAGAGCAAAACTAAAGCAACATCCTGATAAACCTATGGACACAAATAATGAGGATGACATTAGCACATCCTCGGAGGACGAAGGGAACTTGGGAAATTTTCTGGAAAACAAACACAAAGTCAGTAACAGATCTGGGAGATGGAGAAGTGCCTCTGATATTCTGGATGACCTGCAAAGAAAGGTTCCTAAAAGGGAAAACAGCATCAAACCACCCGGTCTGGTTCTGAATCCAGATTTTGAATGGCTAAAGAATGACAGGGAGGCATACAAGATGGCCTGGTTGAGCCACAGGCAGTTAACCAGATCCTGCCTGGATTTAGGCTTGATGAGTCAGAGTCCTGGGTGGGCTCAGACACAGGCCACTGACTTTCAGGTCATCTCCAAGATAGGCCACAATGGAGGTTCTGTACACTTACCACATTCAAGAATTAGTCTCCATGTCCCAGAAGGTCATGTCCCTCCTGGAGAGATCCAGGAAGTTACACTGAAAGCAACGCTGGACCCTCCACCTGGACTAAACAACAACTACATGACCACCATGAGTCCGCTTATAGAAGTGGCCCTCAGCAGCATCAACACAAAGGAGTCTCTTTCTTTGGAGACGAAACTATCCGGAGAGGTTAAGGGTGATCCAGTAAGTCAGGTGATGACTACTATATTTGGGATGATTTCCAACAAAAGAGAAGGACCTTATCACAAAATGAAGGACTGTTACATTAACAAGAACACAATGAAGATCAAGCTACAGGAGCTGAAAACACACTTTTATGTTATTGCTGTAGCAGAGGCCTCTGTGATCCAGTCCCCTGCTACATCAGTCTGGGATTACCTTGACCGTCAACTTACTGTAGCAGTTTATGGTCCCAGGTACATTCATCCATCTTTCAAGGTCGTAATGGTGGTCTGTTGCCATGATGACATTCCTCGAAGACTTCCATTTTCAGATGTCCAAAGAGGCAACAAAAACCTCCCTCCACTACTGCTGCAGCTCTGGGGACAACATCAATTTAAAGCAGACGTACAGAACATCCTGCACGTCGCCATTAGTGTCGCAGACTCACAGTATGAAGTCAAATCTGAGGACAAAATGAAGGAAGTGAGACACAATCAACTCAAACTGGGGAAAGTTTTGCATCTACCAGTTGCATTGTCTCATGCTGGAAACAGCAAAATGCTTCCCTTTAAATTAGATCTAGAAGTAAATGAATCAAACAAGGCAGCTATTGCCCATTTCCAGGTGCTTTCCCCTGTTGCAGCACCCATTCCATCGGAAAAACGGGCAGCAAGACAGATCAGTAAGGTAAATGATCGGGCAAAGCCCTTGCCCATTTTAGAAGAAAGTGTTCCAGATCCGGCCAAATTTCAAAACAGATCTGTGGAGATACAATGGTATGGGGTAGCAGTAAAGTCAGTTCTCCGACAGCCACGTGTGGACTACCTTCTGGAGTACTTCAAGGGGGACACTTTGGCTCTCCTGTCCAGAGAGACTGTCAGATCAGTGGGTAATTCAAAGGTGAAGGAGTGGTACATTGGATTCCTGCGAGGAAGGACCGGTTTGGTTCACTGTAAAAACGTTAAAGTCATTACCAGGGCCCAAGTGATTGACTTTACTGGTATCCATATCACTACAGAGGTGCTCCTGGACAACATGACTCTGCCCTTCAAGAAGCTTACCTACATGTACTCTGCCATTCAGACATTGGTGACTGAACACATAAAAAGCTGGAGGGCTTTTGCGGATGCTCTAGGGTATCGCAACCTATCATTGGAGGAAATCACATGGAGATTCCCTGACACCGAGGCTGACAAGGTGGCCTGTGTGCTGGAAAAGCTGAAGGAAGACTGCCACACTGATAAAAGCAGGAAGAAGTTCCTTCATGAACTTCTGGTTGTAAGTAGACATATTGCACATACACGCTGCTGTATCAAAACCTTTCCTCCATGTTTCATGGTCGTTTGACATATTTGTGTCTTTACCATCCCAGGGTCTCTTAAAGATGGACTCTATGAATATTGCAGCACAGCTGATTCAGAATACTGTCATTCTGTCTACTGCTGTGGAGCTCGGGAACCGATGGCGGGAACTCGCTGACAAGATTGGAAAACTGTCCAGTGCTCAGATAGCCACCTATGAGTCACCACACAGAGGGAAGAATGGTGAAATCAATGCTCAGGTCAGCTTGCTTTTATATCATGGATGACACTGATGCAGTTTGATTTTGTCTCAGCAATACTCTTGTTCTGTAAATAAATGTTGCCAAATTGATTGAATATTGGGGTTTTTCTTGTTTTGTTTTAGTCTATGTGGAAACCTGCCTATGACTTCCTGTACTCTTGGAGCCGACACTACGGAGACAACTACAGGGACATGATCCAAGACCTCCACCTGGTCTTGGACAAAATGAAAAACCCTGTCACCAGACAGTGGCGGCAGCTGACCGGTGCTCTCATCACGGCAAACTGTTTCGATATCTTTTGGGCCTCTGCTTATCCAAAGTCCTAGACCTTCGGCAAACATGCCCTCTAGTGATGATAACCTTCGTGCACTTAGGGAAACAGAAGCAGTCTTTGTTACCCTGCAGATGGTAAAGCAGTGGAAGTACAGGTATGATGAAGATGTGACTCCGTTTTTTTCCTGTCGTGTTATCTCTTTGTTTGCTTGGATTAAATGTTCACTTTTTATACAAAGCAACCTCACTGAAGTTCATCTAGGTATTTGCACTTTGTGTTTAAATTTCACTCAGTGAATGGGCATTATGCTCTGATATGTTTTGAGCTGTGAAAAATTGTCAATGAAAACAGATGGAAATTGGAGTTCATTTTTGTCACTTAACTCTTTATTTCTGCACAATGTAATGGAGACTTGGCGAAATTTCGCTCTGGTAGAGCATTTTCAGTCTGAAATATTAGTTATTTAGATATTCGTTATAATGGTTTTTACAGTCTTCAATTTATTTATTTACCACTGCAATTCCCTCCTGAATTGATTCGGATTTTCTGGGGGGGTTTTCACAAATTTGTAGACATTTATTTATATAACAGTGATTGTAACAAATTCAAACATCAGACCTGTTTTTCTGCTCCTCGTGTGGTTCATTTTAATATATGTATGATGGGGAATGTTTAGATTGGGCATCTGTAACGTAAACACACTAATGGAGAGTCTGGACATTAATAATTCTTCCACTGAAGTGAAATATGACTAAGTTCTCTGATGCCAATGAACAAATTGTATAGATGCATAAATGAGTCATAAATGGTTGTTCTTATGAATATACTGTACTTTTTATTTTGTTAAGCATTTTTAAAAATGTCTATAAAGATAATTTCAAAGCTATTGAAGACAAATTAAATATTTCGATTTTTGACACTTGATCATTTATATACTGCCAAAACCAAACCTCAATATTTCCAGTGGTGACTTGAATTTGATCAAATTAGTTACTGAAATACGAAAATATAGTAGATATCTTTGATACTGTAATGGGGATGCGGTATGTGAGATATCAGTAAATGCCAATTGGAGCTCTCTTATGTGTTGGCTTTTAAAAGTGCTTATCATTGCAATTACTGCAACTCAAAACCACATATTTGATAAGAAAGTTGTGACTCTTGATTGTTTAAAATCTTACAGTATGCGACATATGTGACACAGTAATATGATATCTCCTCACTGAAACAAACAAGCTTTCCTCTGAGTGTTTCCATTGATTTTCTCTGTTTGCTGTTTGCTTTTCCCAGCGCTGTTTGTCTAAGCTGGTTTCAGTTGAGAGCATTGTGTGCTGGTTCCCTATCAGAGCATAAAACGTTGAACCTACTTTGGCAGAGTGAATACACCAGAAGAAAATTAAATCAAATAAGGAAAAAGATATCAAACAAAGCAAACTGATCTAATCTCAGCCCTCTGAGAGTGACTGACCAAGTATTATATATGGCAAAGATTGTGTCTGTGTTGTAAAACAATGTGACCAAAGAAAAAATGGACACTGGCAATTAAGTGCCTGTTTGTTTGGGTGCAGTGAGGTGAAAAACAGAGTGGCTAATGAAATGTGACCACTTTTGTCAGGGTATTTTTTTATTTTTTTATTGCAGCAGTTCAGTTATTGTCTGTATCAATACCAGAGCAAAATATGCTGTGATACAGAAGGACCACACATTTTGTGTTTATCACCACAAAGAAGCCATTGTTACTGGTTGGGTTTAGATTTAAATGTGGGGGCTCGTCTACCTACGTGTAGATATCGAGCCCAAATTACACATTACTCTTTTTATAAATGTATATTTCATATGAAGTTTGAACTCAGTTTTTCCTCTTGGAGAGCTCGTGGAACGGGAAGTGTCGATGGACATATAAAGCTCTTTCAGATATTGTAATATTAATCATTTTTAAATTTGGATATGATCAGCCGTCCAATAAAAAATTATATCATGACCTAAATATGTGTAATCGTGCCTACTGCAGGTTTTAATATGTTGATTATGTCTTACACGGTGTGTCAAAAATGTATTTTTGCATGCATTTTATATTCATGTGTAATCCATGTGTGACATTGGACCACAGGCACAAATTTTACGAGATTGACACACAGTAAAATATGGTCGGCCTTTATGTGAGCCTTTCTGATGCTTTTATTTTTTTTTTGTGCAACTCCATCTGTGAACTTTCCACTA
Source organism: Brotula barbata (assembly GCA_900303265.1). Classification (NCBI taxonomy): domain Eukaryota; kingdom Metazoa; phylum Chordata; class Actinopteri; order Ophidiiformes; family Ophidiidae; genus Brotula; species Brotula barbata. Next base: position 56,673 of record OMNV01000424.1, on the reverse strand, counting down.
TTAACTTTGTAGGCGTTCCCCCGGATTATCTCATCATTGGATGAAGCACATAGTTCACTTTTCTCACCTACTGAACAGCAGAAGTTGTACAGCTTCCACTCTGACATAACCGTAAGATAAATAGGCAGCAGAACTCACAACTGCTATCACAAACTGCTATCATAGCATATAAAAACCCTATTATATAACTGACACGTCTCAAAAATACAGTCTGGACCATTTCAAGTGATTCTGCCAAAAAACAAGCAAGTAGGTGTGATTCACCATCATCATTTCACAGCATTAATGCAGAGTCAGATTAAAGATAGAATGTGATAATGCTGTAATACATCACAAGTGTCTCTGCAGCAGCCAACACACACTGATTCTTGTTATCATTAAAAATATTGCATTTTCACATATTTTGGTTAAACAACCACAGTTAATGCTCAGTGTCACAGCACAAGAAGAGGGGATTTTAAGAACAGTAAGGGGATTTTTGGAGATAAGGGCGTCCTCTTTACTTTGAAGTTAGTGGTAGTCTCTGTAATTTGGAAATTCTGTCCAGATTTGCAGATGATGTCAGATCTGTCTGATCTGGGTTGCCATTATGTCTTAATTTTTCTTTTACGTAGTTTGGCACAGAGGTTTAATTTCACGAATATTGACATATAAAGTCAAGAAAGATGTTATGTCATCTCCTGCTTTTTGGCTGCACAACTGGTAAAAAGCAATAAAAACATATTCCAAAACATGAGTATGAGTTACACTTCCTTTTCCCCTCTTCTCCACGGGGAAGCATCAGCAAAACAAGGAAACATTATTAAACGAGTAATAATATGAACTTCATCAAACATTTTGACTTTGTGCCTGTAAAAAATGTTTGACTGTGTGTGTTCAATTGTGTTGCAGTTGAGTAGATTACATGTTTGTTTGTTTATAATGATTGGCCCCTTTTGCACTACGAGTGTGGAAATTGTTTTCCACTCTCGCTGGGATAGAAATATTCGACTAAAAGATGTGAATAATCACTTGGAATGATTTGTGTATGCTGTCAAAGCCCCCCGAGTCATTTCATGGACTCAACTACACCAGGAAAATAAACCTCACACCACAACAGAGCCGCCACAACATTTCACCATGAAAATTCTTCTGACATACATGTCACACATGTACCCAGGGAGTGGGCTGAAGTATGACTCATCCCCTATCCACTGCTGCATCACTGTCTGTGGTCTTTTCACCACTTCAGTCAGAAAAAACAATTCTATCATAATAAGGGTTTAACAACGCATCTTTTTCTAAAGCTGGAAAACTGTAATGGACTTTCTTACTTAAGTCATTCAGAGCTGTTTTGAAACTCTCTTATATCACAAACCACTGAGATTCTACTATTTGTCCATAGCTACTCCAGACTGCTCATCCATGACAACGCAGAACCACTGCTGTAGCTCATAAGACATCAAGCTGTCCGTGGATGCTTCTTTAGACAGGGAAAATGGGATGAAGACTGTACCACCCATTGACATTACATTTTATTCTTTGACTGGATGTGTAAGATTCTGTCCTGATTACCATCTTACTGACTTTTATGAACTTGCATCCAATATATCTTTGTATATTTGATATCTTCTTTGCACATCTGATCTTTCCGAGCCTCTCTCTCTCTCTCTCTCTCTCTGTCTCTCTCTCTCTCTCTCTCTTTCTTTCCTGCACTGTGGAAAGCTCGTGCTGGCTCAGGGACCATTGATATGTGTGCTCGTAAACACATTGTATCGTTCAAATAAAGTTGACTTGATTAACATAGTAACACATTAAGCTGTTCTTGTCTCCCAAGCTTCTCATAAACACACATCCACTGAATCCTAATACATGAGGGAGTTTCTACTTTCCGCTGTTGGGTCTCATGCAAACAATGGTGTGGTATCATGTGGATTAAAAATGATATCAGACCTATGGTGACGTCAGTACGTCCCTCAAAACACCATTAATGCCACAAACTAGGCATGCATCCAAGACGATGAAGTGTGCACTGAATCAGGAAGTGACACTACAGCAGGTTTTTATGGTGCACTCATTGTTTATCACCGTGCAGTGTTTTCATCCACAGTAAATAATCCGTACACATTGCAGTTTAGGGAGTGCACGAAACAGAGAGAACTACCTCTGAGGAGAAATGGACCTCAGGCAGATCCCCGTCTTCAGCGGACAGGATGAGATCCCTCACAAAGCTCATCTCAGCAAATGTCTTTCATAAATCTACAGTGATCCAGGTGGGATTAGCTGGAGGCTGACAGGATATGTTTATCTTTCATTTGTCCTGAGATGTAAAAACAGCTGAAAAGACATTTTCAAGTGCAAAAGAAAATCTTCCTTTCTTGTTAGTTATGCGAACAAGTTTTAATTGTGGACTTTCAGGAAGCGCGTGAACTATCTTTAGCTCACTTACACTTATACATAACAGGGGAAGGCATCATTTTCTATTATGTTATTATTATTGTTGTTTTATTTAATTATTGTTATTATTGTTGTTCTATTTAATTATTGTCATTATTATTATCAGTTATTAGTTTTGTGTATGAGTTATTAGTAGGAATAGTAGTAGTAGTAATAGTATAATTGTTGGAATCTTTGTTGAGCTGCATGTTGGCAAAATCCATCATTGTATATCTTACAAAAATATCTGCAAAAAGAAAAGTTTTCCAAACACAAAATTGGAATCGATCGCATCGCAGGACAGTCACAGAATGCAGTTAAGACGTCTTCAATCCAGCGGGTGGCGCCATTGCATTGTGCACCACTGAATTTGGCGCCTCTGCTTGTCCACAATTGTCAACAATAAACCGGCTGAGCCTTTCAGCACTGAAGGCATTAGAGTGTGTGAATAATACAATTCTAGATAAAAAATATAAATAATGTGAAATGTTCCAAGCATAGGTTTCATGGAGTCTTAAAAGTTTGGATGTGAATTCTGAGGTCAGCAGCCAAGGGAGCGTCCACAAATCACTGTTGTGAACAGAAGCATTCCTCTGTCCTCTGGGGTATATAAGGCTTCATTTGGTTTGCCTCCATGATATATGTGGAGGGCAAGAAGTCATTTAGCTTTCAATTTATTAGCCGGGTGATTAATGCATGCTGCAAAGGTACTGCTGGTGTCTCCTGCACCCACAGGCAGGCTGCACCCTAATAATTTGGTAACAGATGATGTGAAAGCAGAGAAAGCTCAACAATTAGAAGAGAGTTTACTGTTTCAACAGCCACACTTCATTTATCACCAACGTTTCAGACACTCAGCGGCGGATTAATGTCGAGACAAATGCCAGACACAGCAACGGCAACTTTACCACAAAATCATAACTACTCCGAAAGTCTCACAAATCTGTAAACTTCTTGGTCGGTAGTGATTTATATCAGTTGGTCTCATACGCTTTTTGATTTGAGGTGCACATGCAGCATGCCTACCACCCATCCTCCTCTCAGAGCACAGAGAGGTGTATATGTTTCAGTTTTAAATGGAACTGATTTTAGGTGTATGTTATTGCCCAGAGTTTAATGCTTTTCTTCTGACTAACAGCTTGTTTGGAGGCTGTTCCCATGACCACTACTGGGAAGGAAGACGTTCTATCACCACATGACTCACAGGGGGAAAAAAAATAACAACCTGAAGTGTTTGGCAGCGTTCTGAGCCTCTTCCTCTGAGTAATCGCAATCCACATCCTTTGACATCGCTCTTTGCTCGCACTGTCACTTTTTCCAGTGACAACCTTACAGGCACCGAGTTCTGTCAGTATAGAACCATGTGATGTAGAATTTGACGAAGAACGCTTTTTACTATGTCAGATTGGACTGACAGGCGACCAAGTGTCGGCCTTCCTCCAGTTTCCTCCTGTTAGTATCTGGGTTCTTCTTTGTTGATGTGACCGCATCACATCATGTTGCAGGGAAAGGTTTTGTCAGGTGTGCTGTGACGGTGTGGGGGAGGTGCGATGAGGACATCTGCTGACAGGTCTGATGTACCAACCGTGACACTCTCAGTTCATCAATAATGCAAAAAACAGATGGAGGAGAGCTGGGAATGAGACATGGGAATGGTAAGGCTCCCAGCACATTCCAACATCTCGATAGTGAGCACTTTACTGCAAGGCCTCCAGTAATTGGTTTTCCTGGAAAACTGTTTGCAGTGTTCTTGCATATAAACTCTGATAGCTGAGTAAATTCCTAGGTTTGTTTCCCTATGAGTCATCATTATAATAGATTTAGTTAAATTATTCTGAACACACCGGAAAGCAGAATGTGAGGGAAACCACAACAAGTAGTTTTATAAACACTACTGTGTGGACGGATCATGGACTGCAGCTGTCTATGCTCCACAACACTAACAACTCCATAATGACAAATAATCCATATACACTCTGACATCATACATTCATTGGATTTGTGAATTTATGGGGTAGAGATATATGGAGTTGGCTATTTTTATTAGATCAACATTGGTATTTGCTGATGATACATCATATACTCAACAAAAGTCTAATTGATGATTTATTTATGCTCTTGTCCATGGAAATATAAAAAGTGACAATGGATCTGGAGTTCACAGCTGGGTGGCCCCGATCACACAATTTGCACACTAATGACTACAAATAAACAACATCCTATGAGAGTACAATGTAACATCCACAGCGATGTCAGATTAACAGGGAGATAAATCAGTCAAATTGTGTCTTCTGGGCTAATTTCTGTCATCCAAAAGAGAGAACAAGCCCGGCTGAAGGGTTCCCATTCCAAAAACAACAGAGCTTGGAGAGGTAGCCTGTTATGTCCTGACAGATTGGTCTGACTTAGGGAGGAGGAGGTCGCCTTTAACTGACACACTGGGAGGAGCAGAGGTGAGCGGAGATCTGGGGGAGATGGGAACACAGCTGCAGTTCAGAGAGTGACATTACTACCTCACATAACTTAACATCAACTGCTAAGGTTGTTGGGTTTGAATCCATCGGAATTTATTATGCTGTGCCTATAGGAGGATATGGGGACACTATAAATAAACATGTTTTTTTCCAGGAAGTACCACTAGTACTTGTCCCACTGTTGTTCTTATGCTCAAGAATGCAGGTAAGATCAGCATGCCTCCCCCCACCCCAGCAGCGTCTCTCCTCCCCTGCAGTCAGGAGTCGTGGGGTGGGGATAGGCAGCCAGCGCGAGCATCCACGCTGCTCCTCTGTTGATTTTGGCTAACAGATTGAAGACCCTCCTCTGTTCTGATCACTCCCTAGGTCTTTGCACCCCGCCCCCACACCTCTGCCCATCATCCCCCTGTACACTATTCATTCACATGTGCAGCTGGAGCACTCTGTTTGACCCCCTTTCTCCTCGCACAGCCCTTATTAACAGGGACTGTGGTGGGACTCCTTACAGCACTTGTGGTTAGTGTGAAGAACCACACTGGACTACTGACATTATGCTCATCACTTACATAAGCCCATATGACATGGCACATTATACTGCTTTCTAAAACACACTCTTTTTCTGGGCTCCGTGCCATAGATAAAAGGAATACAATACCCACACGCTGCTGTCAGATTCCCCAGAGTCATTTCTTCTTCTATTATTTCATGTTATGAGCATGACTGATGATGTTTTATCCAAATATGGTCTTCATCAGGTCATCATGTCAGTCATGCTCATATATGAGCTAATAAAAGAAGAACTAGCGCTTGGGAACTTGACAGCAGAGTAGTGTGAGTCTGTGTGTAAGCATGTGTGTGTGTGTGTCTTTTCTTTATTCCCATGTTGTCAGCCATCAACTGTAAAGCACTTTGGGATGTGCGTGTGTTCATATGAAAAGACTCAATTCCATAGATACAATCGTTTGCGTGCTTTAGAGGAAGGAGTGGCTTTAGTGTGTGAATTTTCACATTTTTCACATTTTTACTTATGTTAGATGTACACAGACGATCACTGTTTCCTGCGTCTCACCCAATGAATGCTGGGATAGGCTTGAGCCCTCTGTGACCACAGGATAAGTGAATACAAGTGAATGTAAGTGAATAGGACATGATTATAATTCATATGCACAATCATTCTCCCTTATTAACCATGCCTAAAGCTAAATTAGCGCCAGTCCTCCTGTTCGTCCTGAACTTTTTAGAGGGCGGATTGGTGCACCCAAAGCCCACTGTGGAGTGGGATGAGAGCATTAATACATTACTAACCTTTTTTTCCCTCTCAAATTAGGTTATTGAATGCTCTTCAAGTTAGACAAAGAGGCCACGGGGGAGGCCATCATAACTGTAGAAATCACCGAATGACAGAACACACACGCCAAAGTCACCATGATGCCTAAAAGACCACAGAATTTAACATTTTGTAGGCATTGTGGGTGTATAGCCTTCATTTCTAGGATAGTTTAGATCTCTAAATACCTTTCTGCACAACGCACACATCCAATTCTCTGGGCCTCGCGGTGTCCTCCCCCCCTCCAGTCAACCATAGCCTACACTTGGCAGCTTAGAGGTATATATAATGTTGCATCTACATTACTTTACTACATTTCTTTCACATCAGCTCATGTGCAGTTTCCCAGACGTACTGTAAAGCAAAGGTAACCTCCTCCCATGACCTCTGTTTGTTTGATCCTGTAATACCACAACTGACCCACGAACACCTTTCAATCAATCAATCAATCAATCAATCAATCAATCAATTAATCGATTTCAGACAGAGGAAATTCTCTTTCTGAGCAGCTGATTTTTCTTCTTCTTTTTGCAGTCTTTTTTTCTCATCCATCCATCATTTTTGGACTCACTTTTTGTTAAGTTTTGTGTAGTTTTGGTTGGGGTTTATGTACGCAAATCAGCAATTGATTCATTCAATTTATTCGTTTTTTGCCTCAGTTTGTGTGTTGTGTGACTTAGCAAGATAACTCAAAAACATCCGACAATGTCAGATTTTTAAGAGATTTTGCAGGGGTGGACTGTGTGAGTTTTATGGTAAATTTTGAGGCAGATTTAGATCACAGTTTTAAAAATATAAATTTTTCAAACATAATTTTAGGACCACAGACAACCATTCAGAATACTTGTCCTGCGTTACATTAGGTTACCACTAGATGGCAGCAGAGAGTGCGGATGGTGTGGCCAGCCTGCAGCCCACGGAGTCAGATTATAAACGTCAAATGAAATAAAATGAACAAATCTCTTTCTGTCTTTTATGCATCTTAACTTGTACTTTTTAACCCTGTATTTTATACCCATACTTTTCTACAAATGGGAAAGTACTTTGAGCTACTTTCAATGTATGAAATGGGCTATACAAATGAAATCAATTGTTGTTGTTATTATTATGATTATTATTGTTATTATCATTATTTACAGAAAAGGATAGTTTGAGTGTTAAGGCAAGTTAGAATAGAAATGTTTGGTCTTAGTGGAGCTTTGCGCTTAAAGAAAAAAACTTCAAAAACATTTTAGACATGATGAAACAAGATGACAAGAATGGCATAATTTATGTCATGCAAAAAAAATGAAAGATAGAACTCTAAAGAAAAACTACAGTGGCAGAAAACTGTCTTGCAAAAGTCTTGCAAAAGGGAAATATCCCAGTAATGTACCAGCACCTCAAATCTGTAGTGTGTTTGAGTAAATGTTCTTTCCTACCTCTGGACACAGTAGGCCTACTCTTTAAAATTCACCGTAGCACCTGTTGAGCTCCTCTTCTCAAACTAGTCTGGCCAAAATATGGTCCAGGTACTGTAACGGTGTGAACAGATATTTTCTTTGCATGGGTCACTACGTTGGTCTCTGAATGTGTGTGGTCTGCTGGGTGGCAGCGCGTTTTACAGGCTACAGGAGGCACGGATCAGTGGTGGCCAGGTCTCTCAATGTTTTAGCAGTGGCAAGGGCACAAAAATACACTGACTGACATTCACCTCGAGGTCTTTATGGTTAAAAAAAATAATGTGCCGCCACCATGGATGAAGCCAGAGGTCTGAAAATGAAATATCCTGTCAGTGATATGCCCAGATTGTGTTGGTGTGTCGGTGAAACTCTTCCTCAGACCTTTGGAGGAAGGTTGTGTTTGTTCTGTGTGTGTGTGTATGTTGTGTGTGTGTGGTTTAAACAGAGATTATACTGCCGGGATGCCAGTTCACAGACCCCTCATCACCCCGAGGCTCCAAGCTGTGAAAACATACTGGAGGTTTGTTGGTTCTTAGTGGCTAATAAGGTGTCATTGCGTGGTGGAGCTGCCTGTTATCCCACAGACTCATTATGATGACACAAATGGATTTAACAGACACAAACACCTTCAAATGTCCTCGTGTATCTACGTGCACAAACTCAACTTCCTTCGCACTGTAAAGTCAAACGCAGGGCTTACTTTTTGGAGATAAGACCTGGCATTGTGGGATTCCAGGAATGATGAGGCTTTGCTCCATTTTCCCAGACAAAGTTTAACTGTGCTCTGCTGCAGGAACACAGAGCTGAACCACGATTAGAACCTGCAACATCAAAGCACTTGCTTTTCAAAGGATTTCTTTTACAGCTAACTTCAGGACTTCTGGCTCCTATGTGTCCAGACAACTTTAAGGGGGCTGTTTTCTTCCTTACCTCCCAAATCAACACCCCGAATCCTCTCTTACCCCGACCGGGCCGCTGTTATCACAACCCCAGATAGGATGTCTGGATTTCTCTTCAGAACGAGACGTTTTCAGCCTATTCCTTGAATGTCAGAGGAAAATGCTGGTTGACCTTGTTAGTCCCGAGACCTGATTAGAGGCTATCTGGGTGCTCTCTTTGAAGAACGCACCCCTGCCTTTTCTCATCCGCGGCAGTTGATCCATCTTAGAGAGCTGGCATTGGACCCGTTGTGGTTAAACTTTAATGGAGTGAACATGAATATCACTGTCAATTGTGGGAGACTTGTGCATGTGAGGGACTGTGGTTTGTTATTTCAATAGATATGAGTGGGCCGATAGAGAAACACTGCCTTCCACTGCTCTAGCAGAGAAAATAGACAGGTCTCTGTGGATCTGGCTCAGGTTCAGACTTAGTGAGTGAGAGCCTGAGTTGTGTCTGCCTTGATGTGACCTCAGGGAGGGGTTTAATGACGCACCGGGGTCACTCATGACTGCTGTGTCAAATTGCATGAATCACCAATATACACTTGACTTTATCGTAACTCCCCCTCGCCGCTCATTGATACGGACAAAGGCTCGCTTCATCTGTATTTACCAGCAGTCCAAGCAGTGCACAAATCCCACTGTAAAGCAATCAGCACTGTTTATCTCCTCTTCACATTTCCTAATTATCAAGCCCTGACAATCTGTGGCTGAGCGATGAAGGTTTTGTCTTTATTAAAAATCAACACCAGAGGAGTCATCGTATCCTCTGATGACATCATATTCCTCTCGAAGCAGCTGTGTTTTTTCAGTGTCACATCAGCAGCAATGAGGGAAACGCTACGGAGCAGTCAACCAGAAATGTGGATGTACATACAAGGCAGTATTGCGGTATTTTTGTCAGAAATGTACAATGATATCTCAATGATTTGATATTTTTGCAACGCTTAGAGTAGCTGTTAGACTCTCAAACAACCTTCCGACTTATTTTTTTCCATTTCGCTTGGCCTCGTTAGACTTCAGTATGTCTGAAGTGCAAGTCTGTGGATTGGGGAGAATATGACATAAAATAATATGACACATACATCTAATAATGAAAAGAAGAAACATACAAAATAACAAACTACATTTTAGGTTATAAAATCTGCCTTTTTTGGCTACAAAAACCATTCTTGGCTCATACAACACATTCAATGCATTCTCTCAATCTTGAAATATTTCATAAATGATTTCCACACAGACCAACATCCTTAGGGGGTTCTGACTTGAGGATTAAGGGATTGCTTCACTAACAAAGATAATGGTCATTAAATGACCGGGAGACATTTTTGGAAGTTCGAAAAATTCCCCCAAACTTCTCCATAAATTTGCAAGATCATCTTTATTGTGAAAGTTTACTTGCTGTTGGCTAACATGTATTCTTTTTATTTCCTTTGTGTATATTCTTTGTATTGTATCGTCAATTTACTTGTTGACGTATTCTCGTTCTTATGGGAAATATGGTATCTGTCTTTTTGGGGAAAACAATACGAAGATATACTGATACTCTTTTGTGAAAGTAAATATTTGTTTTGTGCTGTAGCATTTATTGTCACAAAAATGTCAGTGAACAGTTAGGACTGAGCCCTTATTGGTCAAATCAAGTCAAATGTCTAACATTTTGTGTTTTTCTTTCATTTCTACAAATGCTGCCAGACACGTGTGTGCTCCCTGCTCACCTGTAATGTAAAGGTGGTATTGTGTGGCTAACATCAGCACCATGGACAGAGCCAGCAGGCAGGTACGCTCACCTTGAAGAAGCTGAACCTTCTCTCTGATATTTGCCCCCAAACCCCATCCTCTTTACATGCAGATCTCTAGCGTCATCTCATGGAATATCATGTATATATTTTTATTACAATTCCCCAAAAAAGCTTCAACCAATGTAGTGAATTTCATTGGAAACCTGAAATAAGACTTTAAAATCCCAGCAAAACCATTAAGTCTTAAAACAACACAATGTGTTGTCGGTGGGTTCCCCTGTAACAATGCTTCACTCTCAGGCCTCCACGAAGATGTAAATGGATGTTCGCTGGTGTTGTGACCTCTGGCCCTGCCTGCCCCCTGTTTCCTGAACCAGATGCAGCTCCTGTGGACCGCAGCCTTCTCAAACTAAACAAAGTAATCCTCTACTAAACAAGATGGATATTGTATCACCGTCCTAGTAAATACCAGAGGGCTTTTACACAAAGAGCTGCACACTTCATTGACTGCAGCCGAGAAAAGCCGATTGCTTCTTGCATTGTTTTATTGTTTGAAAATGAAGAAAAAATGCCATTGAACACTTTAGATACATTTTGTGATATAGAGTATTAGTGTATACAAAAACTGCCCTCTTGTGGGCAATTTAATTAAAACACGCCGCATACAATTCTTTACATCTTTGCAGATACACTGGCTGTTAAGTCAAAAATGTAAGATTGGGATCATATGTTGGATATATGCAAGTGCTTTGATCTCACCTTGGTTGACGTGAGGCTGTATGAAAATGGAATGAAAAAATAAATAAAAAAAACTCCACCGGACTCAGACTGCAGAGGTGGGTAAGGGTTGCGTAATACTTGATTTAAGAGAAGTGTCAGTTAAAAATGACCGTGAATTATGGCCAACATTAGCGATGGTGATGTGAGGAGATACGATTTACGCACGGGGAAACGGTTAAAAATATTACAGCCAGTGTAAATCTGGCTATTTCAGTGTGTTCAAACATGAAAACAGCAATAAAGAAATTAATGTTTATAAAGATGTTATTTACTTTCCATGTCTGTTTTCATTCTAAAAAATGTTACTTAAAGGATAAATTGCAACTCAAACAAAACAATAAAAATGTCAATATAATATATAATATAAGAACTTTTTAAAAATATAGATATGAGGCATTAATTGGTGTATAATAGCAACATTTCTTTTACAATCCTAACTTTGGATTTCTGATGTGCTTTTGGCTGCGCCCTCCCCTCGCCGTGCGTAATTCGCCCTCTTAGCCAATCATGTCGCGCTCCAAAAAGTTTACGCCATGCAGCCTATAAGAACTCCCTAAGTTTCTCAAGTATCAGAAAAAGACTTGTCCTCCCCCGGACCCATCTATGGATACCTTGGAGCCTTCAAGACCAGAAGGTGGACTAATCCGTTGACTTCATGAGAGGAAAATAATTCGGGAATCTTTTGGTCTCCATCGACCGTCGCGGTGATGTCCGAGGAAACAACGGGGGAAGATTCGGGCAGCTCCCCTGTCTCTCCTGTGGAGAGCCTGAGCAACAGTGAGGGGGAACTGGACAGGCAGCCGAAGCGAGGTGGGAGGAAAAGGAGACCGAGCAGGAAAAACGGGGAGGACTCAGATAGCCCGACCCCTGGGAAAAGAGGGAAGAAGTCCAGCAGCAGCAGCCCGCAGTCTTTCGAAGATCTCCAGTCTCAGCGCGTCATGGCCAACGTGCGGGAGCGCCAGAGGACGCAGTCTCTCAACGAGGCGTTCGCGGCTTTGCGGAAAATTATCCCCACTTTGCCCTCGGACAAACTCAGCAAAATACAGACTCTCAAACTGGCAGCCAGGTACATCGACTTCCTCTGCCAGGTGCTGCAGAGCGACGAGCTGGACTCCAAAATGTCAAGTTGTAGTTATGTGGCTCATGAGAGGCTGAGCTACGCCTTCTCCGTGTGGAGGATGGAGGGCGCTTGGTCCATGTCAACATCTCACTAGCATCCGGAGAAACAATGCCCACCATGGTACGCATGTCTCTGTTCGCACGCAGCTCCCAAACTGAGGCCAAATAAGATGATGTTTTTCATACTGTGGTTTTTATACGTTATGTCCTCCATGTTAGCGCATCTGTGTTCCACCATCTTCACCCCTGCCTTGTCTGAATTACAGGTGACTGCTGATTCTACTTATCAATTTTTTCTTTCTTTTTTTTTTTTGACGGGACAAATCTGGATCCAATGCTGGATACACGGAGCGCACTATTTAAACCACAAGACGACAGAAAGCAGAGGCCCGGGTAGAGACTTTCCTTTCAGCCGTGTGTTTGCTCAGCACACCGCATCGATCTGGTTTCATGTTGTTGAAAATGTTTTGGGGTTTTTTTTCTAATTTTTTTTTTTAAAACTTTAATTCATGCATGTGGACGCGTTACTGTGGAGCATCGCAGCAGCTGTCAGTTGTTTTTGTGTGAGGCTGTCAACTGGTGGTGCGGTTCACATTCATGCTGACTTTTGTGGATCTAACCTGTGCAAAGCAACAACAACAAAAAAAAAAAAATCAAAAATGTTTTCAGAATACTTTTATTTATTTATTGGAGAAACGTGTTACAACGAGGAATCGATCCTGTGTCTAAAATACAAATACATTCCTATTTTTTATTATCTTTGTGTAAATGTTTGTATATTTTTTTGCATTAAAGAAAACTACGATGACATTTCTTGGCTTTTACTTTGTGATTACTATTATTACATTAGCAGCAGTTGTAGAAGTAGTCTTATTATTAGTAGTATAATAATAAGCATAATATTAGTAATTATTATCAATACAATCTATGCAATTATACAGTTAATTTATTCTAATATTATATCTAAAACTCTCAAGAGATCATGGCTGAAAAAAAA
>OMNV01000424.1:20994-40994 GCA_900303265.1 Brotula barbata | reverse complement strand
CCATGCCTCCAAGTTTACCACAGAGAGCGAACATTAAAAGCTAGCAGCAGTTGGAGAGCTATGTGGAGAGATCAAAGTATATAGTACTGCACTTCAGGCAAGGAAACAGAGGAGAGGCTAAACAGAAACAGACAGCTGACAATGCTGCCTCCCTCATATGGACTCTGCTCAGGATCTGCATACATTAACATGCATGAATAATGCAGCATTTAGTGGGGAGTGCATGTTTTATTCAATGCACATGTGAAAAGTTAAACCAGGCAGCGTGCACAGAAAGACTTAAGTCACAGTGCACTTTGTTTACTCTAAACATCACACAGCTGAGAGTGATCTTGGTTTTTGGTGTAGGAATTTGAATGATTAATGATGCAATCAATTGCAATTGCCTCATAAGTGCAGAACTATCATCGCTGTCTGTATAAGATGGCAGAGCAAGAAACGAAACGAAAGCTAGAAATTCTTTCATCGTTCGTATAGATTATAAACCAACAGAGGGTTACTGTATTCATAATCCAAGTAGGATCCAAAATGAAAATAACGGCTGTTTTAAAGTGTGACAGCTGTGTGAGTTCAGGCATCAAATGAAGACGATTTCCTTTGTTCCTTGGATGTGAACTTTACCATAAGGCAAGGTAGGCAGCGAAGAGGACCACCAATAGCTATAAATCCACAATTATAGCACTCCGAAGCTGGCACCCCGGCATCGACTCATAATTCATAACCCCTTAACTCAAAAGTGCAATAACTATTCAGTGGGGCAATATAATAATCATTCATACTGTAATCTACTGCAATATAGCAAGTGTAAACTATATTATTATTACTCTGCTATATATAGTATTATTATTATTTGTACATATGTCACATTTTTCGCACTCTATTGTAAATAAAAGTTGATATTTAAGTATAACGGATAACGTATAACGTATATAAACCACATACCTGACATATTATTTATATTTTCACTTCTTGTATTACATTATATATCTTTCTTTTGCAGTGTTTCTGCAGTGATACCTAATTTCCCCTCAATAAAGTATTGATCCTTGTATTGTATTACAGTATTGTAATAGTAATAGTATTGATATCTATTATCAGAATCAGAATCAGAAACAAACCTTTTATTTAAAATTGTACTTTTTAGATTTACAACAACCACCATGAAAATGGCAAAAACCTGACCCGAAACTTGAAAAAATATTCCTGGACAATTGAGATGATTCACACACAGAATGCAGATTTTTCACCAAAAAGCCTTACGAGTGCATACTGAGCTACAATTTACACTCTTAAAGCGTTTTAATGTGTTTTTCATTTGATGCTGAAGTAAAACAACCACCGAAAACATGAATCATAACCGTGATTTCATTGTAGTTGTTATTTTTTCAACCTTTAGCCAGTACACTAAAAGATGATCAATAACAATGTGGAATCCCGCGTTTTAATTTTAATGGTGCATGATGAGGTGTTGGCATGTTGTTCACATCTACAGTATATCACAGATGAGACTTTGAATACGATTAATATCTGCCAGTAAGGCAAACACTGAGAAAAAAGACGCACAAATCATCAAGTCCGCCCCTGCGTGTGGAGGAAAACGGTCTGCAGCGTTGATTCGCACATTCACAGGTGAAGCAGATAAAAATAACAGATAGGATCATTATGGAGTTCATCTTTGTCACTCTGACTGAAAGCGATTTACATCAAACAGGATGATCCCCCTCCCCCCCTTAGAATTAAATAAAATCTTTGTGAGGCTAAGTTTCACCCCTTAAATCAAACTCATACATTTCCTGGTACTCTGGGGAGTTCTGGCTCTTGTTTTATGTGAATGCAGTGTTCTCCAGAGAATTAATTGTCACGTCATAGGAAAATCCAACAGGACCACGAGCAAACATGTTCTATTTTCTGTTGTTAAGACCTCAAACACCACAGTCAGCTTTCCTCTTATCATCAGCTGGGTAACATTCACAAGGCGCTGCGTTATAAAGCCAAAGATTGTACGCTGTAATTTTGTGCCACGTTGATCAAACAGCTGAAGATCTCCATGATAGCACGTGTGAATTTGACTTCCAAGGGTATTCTCTCCAGCGTATAACTCAGCGTGATGTGAGACAGCTATTTGACAGATATTTGTAACCTGGCAACGAGAAGTGAAAGTGGTCCGAGCCAAGAAAGATTTTGGGTCCAGATCAGCAGCAGGTGATGTCTAAATGATGCAGACACCTGTGGTGCACTGCTGATTTATGTCAACATGTCAGCCAATCAGTGATAGGAATGCTTGGCTTCAAAAACATTTGGTAAAATTATTCTCTGACCTTTTCAATGCTGATTTATGGTTTGCTCACACTTTCTGACACGCTGCAAAGATTTATCTGTTATGATTCCGACCAAAAAATTTTGTTTTGATCGCATCACCATTTTGTGTTCAGTAGCTGAACTACAGTATGTTGGTAAAAAAAAAAAAAAAAGAAGAAGGAGAAGAAGACGTGATTGTCTAAACCTATCAATTTTTTTTTTTTTTTTTTAAGTATTGTTAAATTGTGTCTGTGAATCTGAATTGGCCTTTGAAAGAAATGTGTGTGCTTGCTCATGGGGGAATGTTGGGTCTCTACAAAGTCAAGAGTTTGGTCTTGATCTGCTCTACATGTAAAGTGCCATGAGTTAACCTTTGTTGCGATTTGGCTCTACATAAATAAAATTGAATTGAATTTAAATTGAATTGAAAATAATTTAGTGCACTGTTGTCATGTTGGAACATTGTTTGGATGAAAAGGGACAGGACAGGAATTGTACGTCTTTGGCTGTTTGAGAACCTTAAATTTCCGCTTGTTTAAATCTGGTTGAAGGCTTGTGGACACACACCGTGTTTAAGTTGGCAAATTACAGATTTCAGCTCTAAATGTGAAGCCATAACAGGTCAGGGTTTCATCACGTTGAAAGGTACACAGGTCATGAAGAATGACGGCACCACGCAGCCATGCAATTTGATTGTATCCAGGACCACAAATGTCCTTTGAAAGGTGTCCAAAGGACACACTGAAACGTGCGCACCTTGTGTTTAACCATTGTTGTGTGTGACGTGTGCCACCCAAGCTGCAGACAAGACACGGATCAGTGTTTTAGAGGAATACACAATGATGTCACAGACAGGAAAAGGCTGGAAAAGGCTTGGCACCTTTTGGAACTGGCCGGTTCCCCATTGGCTCAGCAGGAACTCTGTAATAATAAACAGGCAATCAGAAGGCAGCACAAGTGTACACAAAGGCATCGCAAAAGTTTGCAGATAATAAAAGTCGATTTTTCACTTGAGGGGGATGATTATTTGTGTTCTTCAGTTGTCCATAAATAGAGGGCCCCTCGGAGGAAGTATAAACACAGATGAAGTGGAGGGCAGTCGTAGTCCAACACAATGATTTCAAACACCCCTGTTTATGTTCAATCAAGACGGAATATATAACTGCAGCCCCAGTTTGAACACGAAATGCAAAAGATTATTTTCTGAGGGAAGAGGGAAAAAGAATACCTCGCCATAGAATGTAAACTGTTTGATGAACGTCTCACTCGTTTTCGACCACAAAAGGAACCCCACGATGTGGAAAAGCACATAGAGCGCACGCATCAGCTCTTGAACAAATATCCCAACATAAGGTGAAAATCCAAATCCATTCAAAATGTCATACATTCAATTTATTCCTCGTAGAACTGCACAAAATCTGTATACGTAAAAGTTTCATAAAGTTGGAACTGGAAAAAAATCTCAATACGTCAGCTGACTGAGAGTAAACTCTTCCTCCTGGGGGATGCCTGATTGCGGCAGAAGACAATTTGTCCCTTATTGAGGCATTAAGTGGTGAAACATGCGGCCCTTGTGAATGAGGCAGGGTTAATGGGGCTCTAATGAGGCAGTGTCCCTGCTCCTGGCCCTGAGGCCGCTCCACTCCCTGGGTATTAATCCCATTGGCTTCATTAACCTGGTGTCCCACTAATACTAAATACTGGGACCCTGATGTCAAGCTGATTGACATTTTGAATTGTCAGTTTGTTGCCCTGAGTGACAATGGTCTCCTTCATCCACATCCACATAGTTCAAACCCTTCGTTCGTGTCTATTTCACTGCATTCTTCAACATCAGAGGCTTTGTAGGCACCAGAGAGCATCACAGCGATAATCGAAGGAACTGACAGCAAAACTTACAGACAAATTATACCTGTGGCCGAGTCGATGTGACTGAAGGTACAAACGTAAACTAACGATCAGGAGAGCCATACAACACACAATACTTAAATACAAGTTATAATCATTAAATCTAAGTCGTGATTGAAAACGATGCTGGGAAACGCCTTTTCCAGCTATGATCGGTTATAAATGGACATGAACTCCTTACAACCGTTTGCAATCTGCTAGATCATTTATATATGATAATTATTAAAATATTCAAACGTAATTTGAATCAAAAATTTACAGGAAGAATTATGACAGCAAAGACATTTTACTGTTAATGGTAAAGTATTTCCTAAAAAGCAAAAAAAAAGGAAGAAAATCCAGGTAAATGTTTTATAGTTATTGGCCCTTTATAAGTAAAAATAATTCACTATAAAGATCACAGTGCTGCTGTTAATCTAAATCCAATCATTTCAGACTGAAGTGAAATTATGTTTGTCGTCAGAATAATAAGCCCGTATGTATTGTTGATGTATTTTTGTGTATTTGCGTTCATTACTGAGCCGTAATGAGTTTTGGTACCTGTTGCTATGCACTGAGTCTGGTCTTGTTTTGATATTGTGCGTTCTGACTCACCGTCTCTTCCCTCACATCCCAGCAGGGGCGTCAGTGCAGGATGCTGACTCATCACTTTTGTCATCACATGATGCCTCAGACTACAAACAGACGAACCGTCTCGGACGCACGATCAAGACGTTGACGTCACACGCAGCCATGACGTAACTTGCTCTTAGTAAGTTTTGTGGTTGTTTGCTCGCTGATTGAGATTATTTTCTGCCTATTTTAAATGTTGATCAATCATGTATTTTGATTTAAATGATTCCAGGTTATACTCGTACATACAGTACTAGTTTTGCGGCCTATTTAAGCTGTATAAAATACTGCACTATGTCTGTTTGTGTGCTGATTCCTGCAGAATGCTCTGATATCTGAGTGTAAGACAACACGGAGCTCCGTTTATCACCGTGTCATCGGGGTGCCGTCTCTGTCCTCCACTGTGGAAGAGGCCGTTTGTGACCTCGGTGCTAAATCAAGTTCAAAGAGACGCTCTGGTGTTTGTCAGATAGTTTTACACGAGGGCGGTGGGAGAGCAGCCTGTTTGGTCAACCTCTGGCTCCCGCTTTGATTCCCGACTCTCTGTGACCCCTGCCGGAGAGACACCACTTAAGACCCTCCGCCCAGGCACACTGGTCAGTCTGATAAGATCTGGTAGCCAAATGACTCGTCCACTTAGATTCATCATTATGTCAGCATTTTGCCAGTTGTGACACTTATGGATTGGAGAGTATTGCATATTAAGACATTACAGATATTAGCACTGATAAATGACCAAAGCTTACTTTTTAAATCTCGATAGATATAAATCCAACTGAACGTAGGAGGAACTCAATCAATTCAATTTGTGATGTACTGTTTAAGAGTTTTATTTGTTTTATGCTGGTTAATGAAATTTCTGCTGTCATCTGCATGATCGACTTCAACGCATGTGTGTCAGATTAGTGGATTATAATCGACCCCGTTCCGCTCTTTTTGAACGAAATAATGTGGTACTGCCCCAGCACAAAGACACATTTGTAATTGTATTTTCTACATTAAATTTCCACGGCCTGTGTCTGAAGTGGGAACCGTCTAGGAAAAACAGCAGTGTTTATTTTGCGTTACGAATTGAATTATGAATTGTGATTCGAACGCTGTTTTTGTAGGAAAAAACTCAAAGTATCAATAAAATAATACAATTCCACAACGCATTCCCATTTCTGTGTTTTTCCTGAGTTTCCTGCGCATAGCAGAAGGGTCTTGGAGTTTGCTGCACTAAGCAATGAAATGTCATCTATTATTAGCAAAACATTGAAAAATACAGCTCATAATAGAACGCAGAGGCTGCTCACCATCCCTCTGTGTATTATAGCCACACATGTTCTGACCTTGGGAACACATGCCTACTTAGCAATTCAAGAAATGTTTAACAAAAGAAATGCTTTCCACAGTGAGTCATGTTTTCTCACGCACTCTGCAGAATTCAACAGCGTTTGTGCCGTATTATTCATATTATGTAGTATTTTGCTTCATTTTCCCGACCTTTAACACTTGCCCCAGAGAGATGCAAATGCCCAAAGAACATAATGGCTCCTTTCCTGTGTAAAAACTAGGCAGTAAAAAGGAAGATAATTAGGGTTGTCATGACAACAGGGTCCAGCAGGCCGATGGTGCTGTGTTCACTTGCAGGACTTCAAACGGTATCAAAGCTCTGGACTAGCAGGGTTGGTGCAGGGGCTCTGGTTTGAATTAGGGAGCGACTTCCACAGTCTCTCTTCAAATTCAAGATCAATATGGAACACCCCCTTCAAAAAAGGGAAAAAGGGAGAAAGGGCCCAGCTAGTCCTCGTCCAGACAGACCCAGCTCTCTGGATTTCATTAGAGACAATTATCTTATCTGTTTCATCTCAATGCTGCCCCAAGGGTTGGCAGGCAGACCAGTGGGCTCTTTGCAGTTTGAAAAAGCCTGCAGCCAGGCGGAGGCCCGTGGATCAGGTCATTAAAACACTCCTGCCCCTGCTGCTAGTGATAAAATATTTTCATGCTTTTGTCAATAGATTTTCTTCTTTCAACCCCACAGGACACAAAAAACACTTTCCCTCTCTGTATGCTCCAGGATAAAGATCGTCCCGCATTTTGTGAAGAGTTATGTGGAATAGTGTTGGTTTAATTCGGAGATGAAGCAGCAGGAGAACGTCTGAAGTACTGACAGCACGGTCGTCTTTTTCCGACCTGTAGCCGTACTTCAACACGAGCGCGGCGACGTGTTACTCCCGAGCCCAGCCGCGTTGGCAAGGTGAGCGTCGCGGCATGGAGAACACACACCTGTCCAAGAAGCATGCGTAGCTGTAGCCTAAGCAGATCTAAATGGAGCTTGACCTAAAATGGAAAATGTGCAAGTTAGATCTGCATAAACACACTTTTCCATACGTAGACGCATTGGCCAAGACGGTGAGACAGAGATAGAGAGAGAGAGGGGGAAAAATAGGGTTGGCGATGCATCTTTCTCTCCGTTACTATGTTTAAATGATACACATTAAAATGTGATTAAACCAATAAATAGTTTTTTCACACATCACACATTAATGTTGAGAAAATTTGCAGAAAAAGAAGTCTTCTTACTCCAAGTAACACACCTAGATTATGCTATTGTAAATTGATTTGTTATGACATAGTCGCAAATGTCTTCAGTGTCTTGCCGCCATTGCATGCGTGTCCTCGATGGGCAGGTTTGCCTCGGGCTGCTGTTACCCAACGCATCGTGTGCAGGAGGAGAATGACGAAATCCAAACGAATCAGTGTGTGTATGTAGCTTAATCGCATTTTTGAGTGCATGTAAACATACTGTCTATGTTTCTGCCCCCTCCCCCCCGTCGCTCTATCTCTGTCCCATGTGTTTGATTCTTATGAAATTAGCTGAATTCACTTCATTATTTACTTTATTATTACCTGTATAATGACAATAAAGGGCATTCTATTCTATTCTATTCTATCCTCTATGCTCCTTATACTGCATGTCTACCTGCTGCAGGCGGAGAAGTCCGGATGTGTACCAGCATCTATCGGTTCTCATTATAGTAAAATAACATGTCCTGAATTAAACAAACTATCAAGTGTGGGTCTGCCTCTCCAGTGGACGGCCAGCCCCTTGTCCCCTAGGAGACCAACGGAAGATTTTTGTCATCTGTTACAGTTTGTCAGGTTTGTGACAAAGCCAAAAAAATAGCTGCCTTAGTAAAGCAAAGGATGCCCTTGTAGCTGGATGGGGGTGACAAAGGTGCAGGGAGGGATGTGAGGCCCAGGACCTGGAGCTGAAATTGAAAACCCTCCTCATCAGGGGTTAGGGATCACGGGTAGAGACTTCCCTTCATCAAGGCCAAGCTGGGAAATGCAGAGGACAGGAGGGTCAGCCCA
This sequence comes from Brotula barbata, assembly GCA_900303265.1. NCBI lineage: Eukaryota > Metazoa > Chordata > Actinopteri > Ophidiiformes > Ophidiidae > Brotula > Brotula barbata. Next base: position 32,819 of record OMNV01000424.1, on the reverse strand, counting down.
GACAACCCACTGTGTGCCGTTACCATGGCAAACATCCCAAGGGCCAAAGAAAATAGATGACAAGTACAATAATATGAGGTGTAATCAGGAAGGTCAGTTGCCTGCAAAGCTCTGCCTCCTCTCAAGGCCCCATATTCTCCAAAAAAGAAAAAAACTCAATGTACCTTAAAGGGTAAATTACTCAGTAATGTGGTCATTTTTCCTTCATGCCTCTAGAAATCTGGAATCCTTGAGGGACGCACTATGGAGACTCTGCATGAGCAGTCATTGAGAGATTCCAGTGCACCTCCATGACGAGATATTTACTTTCCGGTTCTTTGTGCTCGGTGCGCTGGAGATGGAATCTAGCATCCTCTTTTAGGGGGAAATTTTATGACTTATTAACTGTCAACAGTTCATAACCTCCAAGGAGCTATTAAACGTTCTCCTGTGGCCTCGGCAGAAATGCCTGTGTTTGATTTGGACTGAAAAGATATTTCAATGTTTTTGCTTGTCTCAACCCCGCGTACAAGTGCAACATAATACTCAAATCGGCTTCGGCATCAGATCTCCGTGTCAAGATGAAGGAAGTACGGCATTTTCTTTGTTTTCGAATGACAGAAGGCTACGTAGACAGTGACGACAAACAAAACAAATCCGCAATGTTGCGAGGAAGAGAGACTGTAAAATTGGTTAAAAAGCCCGTGTTACATCTGGAAGCGGATTTTTACACAGCTGTTAGCGAATAACTGCAACAATACGCCATCCAAGAGGCAAAATTCTCCTACTTAGAATTACATTGGGGTAGATCATAGTTATATTTGTCCTTGAGAAATGGTGTCAGTGGAGTGACTAAATCATTTATCAACAGCCAAAAACAACCAGGATGAATAATTGAATCCAGATGTAGCTGATTCAAGCTAGATACCAGGGTTCATTTCCTGTCTGTGCTTTGTAAGACAACCTATTACACCTCCCAGGCAGCTGCTGGGTACGAGTCCAGCCCGAATATCAACACTCCTCAGGTGTCAGCGTAAAGATCACACAGCGCACGCACACGATATCCTCCTACCCGCAACATGTTGGCTCCACTACAGAGTAACAAAGTAAAAATACTTCACCGCAGCACTTAAGTACGTTTTGGGAGACTTTGTACTTTTACTGCGGGAGGAATATTTAGCAAATGACTGCTTTTCATGACAGATCTGTACATATTTTAGATACGTATGTGAAGGAAAATCATTCCTTTTACTTTTGTCAAAAGAGATTTGTCTTAACAAAGAAAATCTAAAATAGGTGATGATTTCTTTATGCAGACTAGAAAACGTACATGAGACTGAAAAATGTTTTATGTTAAAGTGTGATGTTGGTAAAAATAACAATAACTGAGTTCTTCCTGTTTGTGATGGATTGACTCTAAGTGGTGTAAAAAAATGTGAAGTTCAAACGGATCAACACATAGAAGATTTTTGACAGTATAACCCGTTTAATGCAGCCTCCAAAGTTCAACTCATCTTTAAATAAAGTTTGAAAAGCTTCATTACAGTGAATAGGAACTCATTTTGCGAATGTAAGCGTAACCGTAAGATTATAATTTGTCAATATGAAGACTGTCATAATCTACAATCATCTTACTTTTACTTTCTTTGTTATAAAAAAAATACTTTTTGAGATTTCTATAAATGAGATTTCTTTGACTCTTGTATAACTTTGACGCTTGAATGACAAATGAATGGATTGTGCGTCTTGTTGATTTCGACTCAAACTCAAAGTAAACCAGATTAACATTTGATGACCAGACTAATGATGCCGGACTAAAAAAGAAACACAAAGGATACAAACAGTGACACATGCACACACACTCACACGCAGTAGCACTTCTCTTGTTTGTTTTATACGCTTAAAGATGTGGGAAGCCATAACTCTCTGCCTGCCTTAAAAGCATTCTCTTCCGGCCCTTTGGGCCCATATGGCAGTAATTAAGCTTTGTGGTTTGGCCACGCAGGTGACTGACATGGAGTGACCACTCCTCAGCACTCACGCATTTACTGATGGAGTTTGGAAACAGCAGAGTTTCCTGGTTGTCTGTTTTTGTTATTTGAAGAGAGAAGCGATCAGTTTTATGCCCGGTTGTTGCTTTGATGTGCAGCGGTTGTATAAAATATCTGCTGAGTGTTTCGGCTTTTTTCGCCTCAGATGTCAGTATTTTCTACGGCCCATATAAATTCTTCCTCCTCTTCTGGTTATATTCAGGTGTACAATGAACCGAAGTTGTTTTTGTCTTTCAAACTGAGTAAAACTTGCGCTCGCTGGACACCGTCTCCATCCGTTTGAGCCTGAATTGCGAGCTCGTTTCAAAACAAATAAACACCGGCAAAAGAGGTTTCTATGGACAAAATCAATCTGCAGCGGGATGTCAGGATTGTTTGGAAGAAAAGGTAAATACTGAGGTGGAGTGGTCTACAGACTTTAATGTAGTGTTTACACTGTAATTAGTCGTTGCAGAATGAGATGCCTGACAGAGGCTGGGAGACGGCATGGCATGATAAAATAAACTCTAAACAGCCCTGTTCCAAGACATCCTGCATGGACCATAAACCAAGACAGCCTCCACAGACTACAACCACCCCTCACTAATTTTCAAAATGGGTGGTCGCATATTTTTTCTCCATTTTGCTCTTTGTCTTTCTTTCCCCTCTTCCTTTCTTTTTTCTCCTGTGCCACACATTCTCATCTCCTCTTTGCGTTTTTCCCTCCATTTGTCTCTTTCTCCCTGTGTTTGTCCCCTGGCTTCCTGCACCCCGCCAATCCACAGTGGTCCCCGGTTAGAACCTGGACTTCCAGCTCTCTGCGGGCCCCTCCGGTCTCACAGTCGATGACACAGTCCACAGCCATGCGTGCAAAGGGGCTCATTCCGAACTGTGTCACTGTCCACCTGAGCAAACAGAGACTCGGGGATCCACAGAGAGAGGCGGAGGAGAAACTGGTAGGGAGACCAGGAACCAATTGGTGAGGGAGGGCTGGCAGAGTGACAGTCAGTGTACAATAACATTAGTCTTCCGCTCTGGCCCAAGTCAGGGCTCCTTCTGGACACGACGCTCCCTCGACGTCTCTCTTGTTCTTTTTTCTTCTTTTTTTCGTGCGTGGAGCTCCCTCCAATGGAAACACATTCCTGTCAAGCCTCACTGCTGTTCGCTGTTTAGATTTCTCATTACAAACAGTATTACACGCATGGGATGGAGCTGGCCAGAGCGCAGGGGAGAGGAGAGGCCAGGAACCCCGGCCCTCCGCAGCCGCCACCACCGAGATGAAGGTGTTAAGACGCGCAGGCCCACATTTACAGATACCGTCCTCTTCGCTTCAGCTCCGATCTAACGCACCAGAAGATGATTAACGAACGCTTTTGAAAAATATCAAAGAGAAAAGACACCTTAGGAAAGATCAATATTCCCTTTGATATTTCTATTCCATCTTTCGATTTTGAAATTTCCCTGTTACGTTAGGGGATGACGCACCCCCAATTTCCATCCAGACGATTTATGATTATGAAGTACAGTTGCCTCATAGGATAGCAGGATTTTATGGAAAGCAGAGCTCTCTCTCATCTCAGTCCAAGTGCAGCACCAGAGGACTGGAAGGCTTCTGATTCCCCAGGCTGTCTGGGTATTGTTGACTGACACCTGACAGCGTCTATTAATATGACAAACCGAGCGGGCTCACAACACGCTACCTGAGCAAACAAACGCGCCAAGTCTGCAGAAAGGTCACAGCTGTTGGTATTTGGTGTTTTATAGCATATCGCTAATCAAAAGTAGCGTAACCTAAACCTGTAACTCACAGCGGTTTGCACCCAAAATAGCACCAAAACTCATTTCCTGTTTTCAACAAGTTGCCACCTGACTTTTTTTCTTCTCTCTCTTTTTTTTTTGTCCAAAACCCTCACTGTGCCTGTCTTCCATCCCCATCCAATCACAAAACACATGCGCTCTCTGAAAACTGCCACTCGTGATGTGTTACAGCCCTTCTCCCCTCTGCCAGAAAGAGCCTTGGAGACAATCTGCTATCAATTTCCTTTAATCCGTGGAATTGCATTCTCTGCTGCAGCCAAGATATAAGTGATAACAGTGGCCAAGGCTTTTGAAGTCGTGATGTGGACATTGTTGTCTTTCAGGTAGAGCTGATGTCATCTGTACGTATTTTTGCTTTCGTCCCATTCCAAGGAAAACAACATTAGATTCGTATAAAAGGAGAAACTGGAGATGTGGTTGGATGACACTCAGTGGGCACGAACGCATGAAAATGTATGTAACGTAAGCCTCTTTTTCTTCCATGAAGCACTGAAATAAGACGGTTTGAATAGTTTTCTTGCGTGCAAACTTAATATTTTCATTGCGTCCTTTACGTAGATCCCCTCTAAAAGCTGTACTTTGAGATAAAAGAGGATTGGAAATGTCTGTATCGCACATTTACGAACAGAAGCGATGACTTCCAATTAAACAAAAATACAGTACAAACACACACACTTGAGTGTTATTTATACGTTGCTTTTTAATCACTGATAAATAGGCCGGAGAGGAAATTCCCCCAAAATGCGAGCTGTCCAACCTCACGTCCTGAAGCCAGCGCTCAGGCCACGGAGGAGGAGAAGTAGCGGCCACCTGTTTCCCACTCACTTCTACTACGCACTTGGCATAATGCAGGCCTGTTCATGGCAGATTAACACCAGGCCATGTGAGGTGGCAGTGCCAGATGAACTTCACAACATGAGGGAAACTGCTGTTAACTCCAGTGGACCACAATTTGTGGCATCCTATGCATTTAAATCACACGGCCCCCACTTGTATATGGTGATTTCCCACTTTGTCAAAAGCAATGCTCTGTCACGACTCTTAGCACTGGCGTGGGCAGACATTCCCGTCTGGTCGGGTAACACATTCTTCGGTAGAGGGAGGGCACTGTTCTCCGGAGCTGGCTTATGTTCAGTCACCAACAAGCCTGCACTGTGCTGTTCAGTTAAAACTGTGATGTAGCACTGTGTATCTGTCACCGTTTCACACGTTGGAGTCCAAACCAAACCGCTCGCAAAAACATGAAATTTTGTCAGCTGAATTTCCGCCGAAAGCCTCTCGGTAACGGATCGCATTAATATGTTGTCCAGAGAGATTTGCTTCAAGCTGTTCGCCGTCCCTCAGGGGGTCCGCGAGGTCCAGTTTATGTGACACCCTTAAACTTAGAAAATTGAATAATAATCCTCAAACTATAGCATCATTTCAATAAAAAAAAGCTGTCTTATTTTGACTTGTCTCCTAGAAGAGCTATCATGAGAATACAACCTCCTAGTTTCTTACTTCACTCAATAAATTATCAGTTTCTTAAATCAATTAATATCTGCTGAGATATTCATCAGATCAGTCCCAGATAATCTCATTAATCAAACTAAATAATCTGCCCAAATTACTGAATCTCCGTAGATCTCCATCATTTTGATTCACAGTTGAAATTTCCAGTCACCACTGTTGGAACAAACACCACAGTTTGAGAAACACTGTTGTTGAGCACACTTACCGTATATTATTAGAATGATGATGTTATGTTTCGAGATGTCCAAGTTCCGTTAGGAAAAAAAAAGTAATTATTTTACGAATAGATATATTGCATAATGCACTTCTTCAGGGTGAACTAGTGATGGATTACAGTTGAACCACCACATTTTAGATATGTTCAATGATCATTATCAATATTGATGTTCAACACGAGGCAAGCTTATTAATACAGCACATTTCAGAGACAAGATCTTGATGAAGTGCTTTACAGAGTCTGTTCAGAAAAAAACAGTGCAAAAAAAAACAGATTTAAAGTGGTTTACATGGTAAATTTAACAACAAACAAAGCAGATGTAAACACACTGATGGAAAAGTGCAGCATTGCTCTGCGTGCTGCACAGATTTTGTCACTTTCAAGGTATCTTTTAAGTTCCTCAATATAATTTCTTTCAATAAATACCTTTAGAGTCTGAGTTTGACATGGCAGCGATAAATCTAAGCCGGGATGGCCCCTAGTAGTCGTCAGTGCTGTCCTCTCTGAAGTGATGACGTTATTTGGAAATAGCACGGATGAACAAACATGGCAGCAGCAAGATTAGTGGAACTTGGAGCTCTTCTTTTCCCACTGCCTCCGACCTGCTATTCAGTCACACCAACACGTGCCTCATGTATCCACACACAGATGTTTCCCTCTGAGGTTCGCCTGTGATATAGTGTGCAGCATGAAGGACAATCACCTCCCCCGCATGCAGATGCTTTGGGGACCGTTCCTGGGGCCTTCATTTTAGTCCCTCAGCACATAGTGATAATGAGAGAGCCCTTCAAGCCGCACTGAGAAATATTTCCCCGGAGCGATCCTGCTTCAGGCTGCATTCCTCAGATCATGCTATCTGCGGTCTTAAATCTCCGGGAATATTTTAAGATAATGGAATCGTATCACAGGAATGCAGCATGAGCACAGATTTGTTATCCGTGCGGCCACATGGCTGATTTGCTGTATTTGCAAAATTGAGAATATGTTGAGAATTTGTTGTTCCGAATTTGGGTCAGATTTGAATTATCTAGCAAAGCAAAGAAAAATAGTAAGATTATTGTGCGGCTTTTGACTTTATTATTATTGCTTGTTTGTGTTTCCCCTTAGATTATGTACTTAGTTAACGCATGCCGTTTCCCTTGCCATATAGATCATGAGACTAATCCCAGTGGTCCACGGTCACAAGCCACAAAATGGCCAAATTTTAGAAGAACTGAACTGGAGCTTGAAATGGTCTCTTGGCACGGGCTCGGAGAAGAAATCACACTTCTTACGAGCCCTCGGGGTGTCATTTAGCCTGGCGGTGCATTCAGGCAACACTTACAAACACGTCCTGTCCAACTCGCTGGAGAGCAGCAGGCTTACTTTATGGGTTCTGGACTGGACGGTGTGAGGAAAGTAGGCACATTAAAGTGCCTGCTCATAGGAATCAAAGAGAGGAGGCGGCATCCCAGGAACACTGGAGCCCCACTGATGGGATTCTCACAGACACAAGAGGCCAAGTTTGCCTGGCCTACTCCTTTAGTGGGGAGGCCATTTCCCTGGGCCACTGCGGTTCCTCAGTATCACCTATCAGCCAGGTCAATCAGTGGCTGAGATAAAGCAGTTCCTACGACCGGATGGGCTTTGAACACAGCGGGGACAGCACTCCCCCAGATCTCTTATCTCATTAAACTCGAAATGGTATATTAATCCTTGACGGGCAAAGATAACAGCACAGATGACAGCAGACAGAGAAACTGTCAGTGATAGAAACTATTTTGGCCCATCGATGTTTCATCTCAGTAGATGCCGAGGAATTCCTCTCCTGACTTTGTTTTAAGTTAAATGAGGTAACGCAAATTCCATTCATAAATTCACCGCGCCACACGATGAGCAAAACGCAATTACAGCTCTGAAATTCCGTTTCAAAAGCGTTCGACCTGTGAAGTGGACGGCCTAATGTTAAATGACACACTTTCTCCATTAATGTAATCCTGCACACAAGCCATCAAAGCAGGAAATAAAAAGCAAAGCCTTGGAGACATCACAGGCCACAAGGAATCCAAGGGAACGGAGTCTGCACACCCATCTGACATCAGTCTGCTTTTACTCCTTTTCTGAGGTGCACTTTTTCACACCAGCACACTAAACAGTCTCCTCTCTCCGCTGCCAGCGCTGTCTCTTTTGCACTGTCCTATACTTCGAGCATGGTAACAGCACATGGAAAGAAAAACACCACGTTGTACCACCAGATGCCAGATTCATATAAATCTTGACATCCGCACAAAAAAGCTGGAAAATTTCCCCGCTGTGGTGTGCTTTGACTCTCTGTCATCTTCGACTTTGGTGGGCAGGGTCTGACATAATAGAAGTTGGTCTAACAAATGGCTTCCTCGTTTACCTCAACTTATGAGGCAAACAAATTGCGAAGGGCGAGCCTGTGGCTTCGTCGCTGCGTGCAAATCGTTCGCATTACCCGAAGGCCTTTGATTGCATTTGGTGTTTCTCTAATTAATGTTGGTGAAGGATTAAATATGGAGAAATAATTACGGACTGCTCTACTTAAGATATGTAAAAGGAAATAGTATATGATTTACTGTGATGAAAAAAAAAGGCTTTTTACAGATGTCTGGGTTGTTTGGGATCTGCTACAGAGGTTCTATCTGATCAAATCATCAATGTTTTTCAGACATTTAATGTTTTTTATGGTTTTTGTCATCCCATTACCTCCAAACATCGCAAACCTGCTTTCCTGATTGGTTAGTACCGTCTGCGGCTCTGTCAGTGTCTGACAAAGCATCTGGAGACACCAGGTGTTTCTTGTTTTGCTGATAATTTGTCACGATGAAGCACCAAAATACACAATCCAATCCATTATAAAAGATGGAATATTTCAGTTTTTATGCAGTCATCTTCCAACTTGATTCACTGACAAGGATATCAAGCTTAAATATGAAAACCATCATACATGTAACTGGTTGATTGATGAATTCCGTGTCTGGCAGATGATTGTAGACCATTTGTGATTCTGCAGAGGATCAACAGGTACCAAAGGGCCTTTGAGTTAAAAGCTGCACGTTTCCTACACGCCAGCTGGCAGCACCAATCAATCAATCAATCAGGCCGCCAATCAATCAGTCAATCCTCATATAAGGCTCCAATCCTGTCAGTGGATTCCCTTGGATCCATTTACAACTGGTATATGCATGTAATTTGCACTTTAAATGAATGAAAAATCATCTGCGGTGAAAGTTGCCACGCTAGCTCCAGCTGAGAATGGGCATCAGCAGGGTTTGTGTTTCCGAAGTCTCTAAAATAATAATGTGAAGAGTCTGTAAACCTCCAGGTCAGCTCTCTCCATGTAATGATGATGTTTGTAGAGCGTACCGCACTGTCCAGCACTGGAGGAATCATTAGCTGACATCTCACGAGGCTGCAGACATTAAAGTTTCCACAGCTGTTGAAGCACAGGGTTACCAGGTGATTGTAGGGCACTCGCCGAACTGACTGAACATGAGGAATATCATCATCAACCCGCCCACATCGGCCACAGCAGAAAATATCAAAACCTAAACTTTGCACTGATCACTTCTTGGCAGGAAAACATAAACTTGCATCACAATGTCATAATTTGTCCCTCGAGTTTGTTTTAGACATGAACTTGGAGGGAAAACCCAAAGCTGGAATGAGGCTGCAGGGACTGTGGCGTGGTGGCCTGTTCCTGGCGCCGTGCCAAGGAGAAGGCCAGCTCAGGTTTTCATTTCAATTATTTTGGAGCGATGAGTTCTGTCCGAAGAAAATATAATGAAACAAAAAGGGGAAAATGGGTTTATAGTCTGGCAGCAGGTTGGTTACTTTATATTAGGTCATCTTTCTCTGCAAATCTCAGGAAAAACCAAGACTATTTTTGTATACGTCCGAACATATCATAACTTGATACATACCTTAGGAGCTCAGGTGGAGTGAGAAGGAGGCTGTTGCAAGAGTCCGTGCAGTAGGTTACATTATGGATCTCCAGAGTGAGCTGGCCTTTCACCATCCCTGGCAGCGCTGAAAGATGAGTACCATTTTTGGCTTTGACTCGTGTTTTTTTGCGTGTCTGGGTCATCTTGGCTGTTAAGCAGTTTGAGACCACACCAGGAAGCTTATTCTCCTCAGGTTAGCCACACTTGAAGCAGTTTGCTGGGCAGGTCTGACACGTCGCCGAGTCTCTTTGCTGATGTGATTGTAAGTATCTTACTATCTTGCTATCTTACAAAGTTGTGGAGATTCTGGCCTTTTCTTCAATCAAGACAAAATCTTCAGGGCTGTGAAAGCAATGGGCCTCATCCACCCTCAAGTTAGGCCTTTGCACGACTCCTAACCACCTGACTCGACCATACATCCTCCACTCCGCATCCACGGACCTTTCCCCAAAATCCTACCTCACCTACCCAACCATAGGAATGGAACAACGTGATGACAATTCTGCGCTTACTCATAGCTGTTTTTCCATTGGACTGATTTCAGTGAACCCGCTGGACTCTTTTCATTGGACTATCTCACACAATTTTGGACCTCTTGATGTGTGATCCTGTAAAGACATTGAATGTGATATTTGCCTATATAAACAAGTTATAGTTTATATTCCACATAATCAAGTGCGCTGACAAGACGCCAGGATGTGATCTCAATGGTTCAGCATGAGTTTGCTGCGCTGTGATGTGGCCTCTGGAAGCAGGAGAGTAAATTACAGCTTGGACATGGTGGAGGGATTATAGAGGGACGATGAACAGCCAGGTGACCTGTGATAAGAATTCAGATGATGATGAACTGATCTATCTATCTATCTATCTATCTATCTATCTATCTATCTTTTATTATTTGTCCATAGTTTCCTATAGATCCTTGAATGATTTGAATTATCTCCATCAGTCATCATTTAGATTTGAGACCCTGCATTTTTATTTTTGTTTCATTTGTTTTTATTTCGACTTTTCACTGACAGGATGTGTGACACATTCACATTCACAGTCTTTTTAGAGGAAATAGCTGAGTCTTCATTACTTCCTTACACTTTCAAAAAAATGCTTGTTTGCTTTTACGAGCGGCTCTGTGGGCACTTCTGCCTTTGTAACAGCTCATTTAAAATCACGAGGGCCTGATGACGAATGGAATCGACTTCAAAAAGAGTCGGAGTCTAATTTAACTCCAATGCGTCCCAATGTGAAGTACCCATGCACGTTTGTGAAAATTTGTGGCAGAGTGTACCCGACAGATGCATCGCTCTGCGCACACAAACTCGGTTTAGGTTTGTCGTAAACATGCTTGGTGACTTCTATCCTTCGTCCAAAACATGTGCACCGTTGTCATCGTGAAAGGTTCTCAGAGTGTGTGTTGCAGAAAGCAACTTTAGACAATGATTGAACCTTCCCAGTCTCATCTTTGCATGTATTGCATATCAAGCCGGTCCTGTGAAGAAAGCGTGCTGTGAAATTGCTTAAGCTTGGTTTGAAAGTATCAGCAGAAGTCATATATCACAGTTTACCTTATCTTGACGGCTCTTACACTGTCACAAGGAGCCTTGGGTGCTCACATCAAAGAAATATTTTGAAAGCCTCTTAAGCTCCTTTTAAAAGGTTACATAGATCCCCTGTAAATACAGAGCTCGGTTATACGGGCAAGTGTGGGAAAGCAGGATTGACTAATGATTCAGGACTTCCACGTCAGTTTGAAATGTTCATGTGAACTCAGAATTATGAAGAATTGAAGTTTTGACACGAACATTTGGAAGCGTCAATGAAAACCGTGTGGCGGAAGCGGCCTCGGAATGTAAATAAGCCACAGAACAAACGCGAGCTTCGTAATAGGTAAAAGAACTTTATTATTTTTTATTTTTAAAAAAAGAAAGATTTATCACACAAGGCAAAAAAAAAAAAAAAAAAAGGGAGAGAAGAAATGCAAACCGCTATGAACAGACCACAGGACACCCCACCCCCCACCCCCACCGGCAGCGAAGGGGTTCTCGTTACAACCAAATCAAAGGAGTGAGAGAACAAGACTCACATTGTTCTGATTGTGGTGTTTACTTACACTAAAACATTAAAACCGGACAAGCTGAATGTACAGTATAAGACAGACAGTTGTTGTTTTTCACAGGAATCCAAACACAGAACCTCATACTAGCATTTTTTTACATTTAGAAGACAGTAGAAATGAAACAGGAAGGTTTACAGCTATGCAATACATTTGATTGATCACTTTAAGACAGACTATACATGTTGCAAATGGGCACTTCGAAGGGAAAA